>JAOSYY010000013.1:10197553-10209940 GCA_025727935.1 Hebomoia glaucippe | reverse complement strand
CAAGGGCAGGGTTAATGATGTGAGTTTCAAGTTCAATTATGTTTTTGTTCTGGTGACGATGTGTAAAATCATGGCTACCAATGGCGGTAGACTTAAAAATATTTTGATTGATTTATTAAAAAAAAAATGATAAAGTTTAAATGGTGTCTGGCACATATAATTATTCGACCTGACGTATTTTAATTACAATAGTTTGATAAAAGTGAATTTCCATATTTTATAATAGACAAGACAAACGTGTTTCTGGTGCATTTTACTGATGATATCTTCTTTGCAGGCTAAACATTCTCGAATATATTATCTAACAGATTTCTTTTAAATTGTTTTAATGAGAGTTATTTAATAATAATGCTGTTTAATATATTGTTCAGCCAGGTCACTTCGTACCACGATTCTCGACGTTAAGTTGGGGTCTATGTGTTCCTTCACCATGTACCCCTAATGACGTCGAATTAATGATAAAAGACGCGATAAAACACTATCAAAAACTTGGTATATCCTTCACTGTTGAGATTGACGAACTGGATTGTCACGTGCAGAAGAAAGGCAATTGGTGGGATGAATGGATGGAAGTTCCAACACTTTTAACCTTGTAAGAATTTTGTTTATTTTTGTGGTGGTACGACTTACAAACTAGCATAAGTTTCACTTAGTCGTAGATACAAGCAACATAAAATGATTCATTCATAAATCAATTTGATTTTGCCATCTGTGACCATTACGGAACGTTTAGAAAATCTCCCATTCATATGATATTTGAAATTTTGATAGATAGTTAAAGTATTTATGGAAATTAGAAAATTTTAATAAAAATATGTTATATAAAGCGAGAATTAACCTCCGGCCCAGTGGCTTACCGTAAGGAGATTTTCTCTTTCTGTTATAGAAACGGAGTAGTCGAAACAATCCCATTAATCGAATCGTACATCTTAAATAAATACTAAAAATTTGAATATTTGCCAAATGTTTCGCTCCATAAAAACGTCTTCAAATCGGTGAATGCGCGGACGTTGTAAAATTTTCACGGCAACAGGATGTTGAGAGCCGCAACATTTAAGTGTTGATAGTTTAGCGGTTACTTATAATATTTACATAGTTCGTTTATAATGGTTTAGTTATGATTGCTTGGCCAAAATTAGCCGTTTACCTCAAAAATAATTTTCTACTAAATTTTCTTATGACGTTTTTATCGTTACAAGTAAGGTTAAGTTAAAAAAATAAATCAAATCAAATAAATATGCGAGGTAAAGTTTTGAGAAAAATAACGAAAAATACACAAAGGGGTTACTAGCTCGTTTTTATGAAAACTTAAACTTTATGAAAAATCTTCTTAGTTAGAAATCGACGTCGTTGATTTCAAAATTTGAAAAATAAAATTTTATCACAAAAATTGGTTTCTATAAAAACAATTAAACTTGCCTAGAAATATCGATGATCGATAGTAATACCAACCAGCTTTTATAAAATTCACCTGCAACTAAAATCTTGAAATATTTGGAGATAAATTGACGTTACTGTTACTTATTTCAAAATATAATTTCTAATTATTATAGTATTTCTACAGGTGTTTCTATACTATTGTTTTGTGTCTTGTAATAATTGCTACTTGTCAAGACATGCTTGGTGAAAGGAATGGACAAGTTGAAAACAGCTCTGGTACCGACGGAAACAAAGAAGATGATAACAACAGTAAGAAAAGTTCAGGTAATCAAAAGTTTTGTCGGAGCAATCATTTAATTATTTCTCATTTCGATTTTTATGCGTTTAGGGATATTAAGTAAATTTTTGTTTAAGAAAATGAAATATCGTTGTTTGTTTATTACGCTTTCACGCCTCAGCTGCTGAAATAATTGTAGTTATTTTTGTATAGAGATAGACCACAGCATATAGACAGCTATTTCGTGCTTAAAACCTATAATGAGCCAAAGGGGAAAGGTAAAATGTGCTTGCTTTAATTTTCTCTGAAAAATAGGATAGTAAAGTTTATTTTCAAAACGAATAATCAATATCCTGACACAATAGATTAGTTACTTTTACTTTAATGATATCTGTATTAATAGACGAGACCAGAAATGCTTAACAACATTTAAAACGGATTGCTGCGGTTACAAGTTAGTATCGAATAAAGAAATTCTGATATTTCTTATCAAGAATCTGACGTAATCTCAGTAACAACGCAAATGTGTAATTATATTTGATACTGACCTTAGTTTTCTCAAAAATCTAAATATTCCATTACTTACAATTACAGTAACCTTAACCCACTTACATTTTACGAGAGTTCAAATCAATTGTGATTCAAATAGATTTCGAATGAAGATACATGTAATTAGCATTTATTATGCGTAAATGTCCACTGATGTTGTAAACCTAGGTCAAGTGAATGTATTGTCTTTTGACTTTTTTCAGAAACTATACCCCTGGTATAATAGCTTTGCATTCTTTTTATCACAATACAAGGACAATAGATCATTGACCAGGTCAGCCACATTTTAAATTTACAGTATATAGTTAAATAAACAGCCAAGATAAACTTTACAACGAAATATAATATAAAGAAATGATCACAAAAAGCACTGAATAGTAATAAGACTGCTTGCTTCTTCATGCTTTACTTTTTCAAAACTTGTAAACAATTAAAAAATCTTACTATATATCTTAGAAACCGCTCTTTTTACTTATGTTTATATATATTTCATTTAAAAAATATCAAATGTACTATAAAGTAGGTAAATACCAACATATACCGTCATAACCTCACTTGAATAAATCAAAAAATGAAGTGCCTTTAAATTTACAACAAGCAAAAAGTCCTTTCCATGTATTTAGGTCAAAATAAATAAAGGCACTAAAACAATATTCTTTAACTTTTATGTCATTCATTTTTAATAATTCATTATGTATTATTGCAATTAAATAGTATCTCTGCTTATTTCGGTTTCATAAATAAGTAATATTCAGTCCAATGATTTACGTTTTCGTCGTAATTACAGTGAACTAAATGTCATTATTGTTGTATTTATTGCAGAGTAAAGTATAATAGCAACTGAAATGCGCTTTATTGATTAAAATTTCATTTTTGATATAATTTTCAGTAGCGTTAATATCGACTGCATTGGGTGGATTTAATTATTGTTTCACACTCTAGGGGATGACTATGAGATATAATTTAAAGATACGATAATTTCGTTCATTTCAACTTTTTAAGTAATTGAAGATTCATTAATAAGCTTTTTTAAATACATTCTACTTTCTTCTAAATTAATCTGGTACTGAACCAGTAAATAAATATTTTCTTTATTTACTTTTACGATCCACTAGCTTTTGCTTGCAGCGTCGCTAGTGTCCATATCACTTTTGTTAACCACTTCTAGTTAAGTGAAATTAAAAAATCTCTTCGTTGTATTAATTGGCTTAGTCGTCATATTTACAGATACGTACGCGTTTAGACGCGGTTTAAAGTGATTTATTATAATCCAATCTTAAAATAATGAACTCTGATTTTTCAGATGGCTTTATTAGTGCTTTTTCCCTATCTCGAACTATGAAAAAGCTTGTAGCGCCGGCAGGAGCTGATGAGATACCCAGCATACATGGTCTCCGAGCAGCTGCTACCATTGCTTTGATCGCTGCTCACAAATTTCTTCCAGTTGCTCACATGCCCTATTCCAATAGAATAAAAGTGGCTGAGGTAGGTTTCATAAAACAATTATATTAGTCAAAGCTTTACATATGCATGGAATATCTTTTCTTATTAAGAATCTTTAGAAAATACAACCTGGCTGCTATTCCTCTAAGATTCCATCCCTAGAGGATACTAAAATAAACTTTTTGTTTCCTATTTTTTCCGGATTTTTAACTAACCTGAATAGGTTGACAACGTTTTTCCACGAAGATAAGGGTTAAGAAAGTGAAGATTAAGGGTATCGTAATATAACTCATATATTCTTATCTGAACTCAAGTAATATGTAAGTTTCATTAAAGAGTTCTAATAAAACTCAAACTATTCCGTATCAAATTGAGTGACAGATCTGGACATAAGCTCATTGGCACAACTCCAAGTAAGTCAGTTGAGTGATTTGGCAGATCCAACCGTGACACGGATTACTGACAATATCGGAACTTGTTTATCAGACATTTGTTTACTTTGCTAATAAAATTTAATCAGGCTAATGAAGCCGGTACATCTTTTATCTTTTGTGACGTTACTTTTGTTCTAGAAGTAAGAAAATTATGGCCATAAAACTTCGTTAATCAAAATTGAAAGGCTATTTGAAATATTGGTCTTATTTATTCAATTTATTTTATTATTTTTATCGATATATAAATATTTAAATCTGTCTCTGTGGGTTTGGAATATACTTAAGTTGTGGAAACGGCAGCCTCAACTTACAAAAATACAAAAATAATGTTTCGTAGTCGGAATCACCTATCGGTCTATAAAGAAACATTATCAATGAAACAGACCCAAAAATATATCCATCTCTTGTCTCTCAAATCACGGGCATTTGTTTCAGGAGAATCCTGATACATACACGTTTATAATCTTGTTTAAATAAAACACCTCCTATTATTGTTAATTTAAGCGGTATATACAACATATAGATAACATAAATGTGTTAAGAAAAGACTTATTTTACAGTAATTGATGTTGTAGTACTTTAATTAGATTAATTATACGGCTTATCAAGTAAATTATATCATAATAGGCCCACCTAATATGTCCAATACGAAATCTAATGAGCAACAGTATTATGTTCTAGTATATACATTAAAAATATTGAGACACGACAAATGATCAAGCATATTAAAAATTATTTGGTTCAATATAGAGGACAAAACAGACTATTTCATATCTTATAATAATTATATAGATTTGTTTAGTAGTTTTACTCTCTTCAAATCATTCTCCGTCAATTTGATGGTAATACACAAATAATAGTTTGATTTAATGAATATTCTTTGATACTTTTGACCCAATTCAGTTAGACTCAATAAATCCTACGAAAAAGTATTTAACGGAAAGATCAAAGTTTGCTAGCAGATTAATAATAGGCGTTTCATATTCTGTATTTATATTATTCTAAAGCTCTTGACAAAAGTAAACCTTCAAAGAGGTCAAAATGTTAATGAAAATTAGTTTGAAGTTTCACTTCTGACTATTGTAAAGCACTCATGATTAAAAGTAATCTTAATTAAAGAGGTAAATTAGAAGGTTCGTACGTATGATTGCTTGGGCATCTTAATTACTTGGATAGAATAATCTTGAGACATATCGTAGAGATTCATCTACTTTCGAATTACTAAAAATAAGTATTAATTTGTTTTATTGTAATAACATTTTTTAAAATATATAGTGGATTGTTTTAGCCAATGTAGTTTATGCTTTTATATCCTTTAAAACGTAACTGATTTTTCTATAAGCATTTATAATAATATACAATAACTTATTTGTAAAAGAAAAAATGAGAAGTACAGGCGAAGAATTTAATAGTGAATTATTTCGACGGTGTGGTTATATCCTTACTTCTTGTAAAAGCTCATTCACTTCTTTATCCATCAATATCTCATGAAAACGTATTTGTAATGGTAATTATATGAATAAATGATTATTACAGGTAGTGTCGTCACCGTTGTGGTCATGGTGCCGAGTGGGTTGGATTTTCACAGATTGCTTTCTCCTGCTCAGCGGGACCCTCACCGCTTATCGTACATCGGATAAGACTAGCGCCTTCAATAAACTTGCATCTAAGTATTTAAGGTAAAGTACATTCGTTTTAGTATCGTTTAAGGACTCTTACTAAATGGACGTTAACGTTTATGCTCCATGCTCTCATAGACTATTAATGTTTCTGTCTATTTGTTCGTATACTCGTACGAATATTATAAAGGTGAAGAGTTTGTGTGTTTGAACTCGCTAATCTCAGCAACAACTGGTCCGATTTGAAAAATTCTTTTGGTGTTAGATAGTACATTTATCGAGGAAGGATATATTACATTTTCAAAGAAATGATGAATCCTTACTAAAAGTCCAATAACGTAACCCAAGGTGTAAAAATCGAAATTTATGCGAGCGATGCCGCTGGCAGAAGCTAGTATTTTATAAAAAAATGAATTGAATATTAAATATCTAATTGAATGATTGCATATCGTGTAAAAAACTTTGCACAGGACGACACTGTGAATCTTGATAGTAGTGTTTCTACTAATCTTTATCTTAATTGTAACTCAGTATTATATTCTAGATTAACTCCCGCATTGCTAGCTGTGATTTGGTTCTACGCCTATATTTGGGACCATATCACAGTTGGTCCCATGTGGGGCAGCTTGGTGACAAAGAATGCAGATATATGTCGTGATGGATGGTGGTGGAATATGTTTTATGTACAGAATTACTTTGGATTAGAAAATATGGTACATTTTTAAATTAGCTTCTTACATTCCATAGGGCCATTTTTATGTTAAGTAAACTTTTCTGAAAGTGGACTTAAAATTTTTTATATTATTATTTCTAAATGGCTCCATATAGTTTTTCCATAAGTATATTTTTTGGACACCCTTTTCCCATATTTTTCAAAAATGGAAATGAGATTTAACTCACATCGTATTATGATTACTTGTAAAATATTCAATGATTTCAGTGTGCACCACAAACTCACCAACTGGCCTTAGACATGCAACTTTCATTCGTTGGAAGTTTTATTGTATGGGCGATACAGTCGGATATTGTGGGTTCGAGGCTGGCTATGCCAGTCATACATCTCTACGCTGCTTACTCGCGCTATACAACGTTTAAAAACCACAGGCTTACTATGATTGCATACCATGGAGTAAGGTAAATATTAAGTACTTTGTTTTAAGATAATCTTCTTTGATATAACTTGCAAAAAAATCCATCGTCATCTTACATAACTACTATGATAATGGCGCTCAAAATGTGTATTTAATTTTACAGTGAAATATTATTAAGAATTGATCAAAATCGTTTGAAGCTGATAAATATAGATGTTAGTGGAAGGGATCGAAACTTGGCAATAAAACCGTAAAATATAAACATTGAGGACCTTTGATTTAACAGTTTTAACAAAATTAATCCGGTTTGATGAACGATCCTGAGTGGTTTAGATGAAATTTTAAAGTAAATCTTTCGGCTTTATAACAAACATATTTTTTCCGTATTTATTTCAAAATAGGACGATTTAAAATGTAAATACTCTTTTGAGCATCAGATTTCAGTATAATGTTTATAATTAAAATCTAGTTTTTTTAAAAATTATTAGAAATACGAATGTTTACCGTTTTATTAATCTACAATGTATATAATCAAAAATAGTTTTAGCCCACCTGAACAAACAGAGGAGTAACTTCTCACTTACAAATATTACTATCATTATCTAAGTTAATTATCGTATTCAAGTGCGGTATAGATTCATCAATAAAAATAATTCTTGATGTAATCGGAAAAACCTGATTTGAATAAGTCACTATTTCAATTCTAAACTATAATTTGTTTTCTGGTTGTTTTATTTTATACATAAGTTTGTCTAGCAATTTAAAACCAACCAATCTTTGTGAAATGTAATCCACATAATATGTTAAAGTTTTACTCATATATCGACGTTACTTCGAGAATTTCCCTAACGGAAATTGAACCCCGATTCTCTTGTTAAATAACCGTTGGACTAAAACCACAGGTAATGAAGAACAGCTGTAACACTTTACAGCTATATGCAAAGTTTGATAAATAAGTGATTAGGACAGTAAACGTTTTATTTTTAAATAAAGATATATATATTTTTAATTCTTTTAACTTATTTTAAAATGAGAAAAAGTAGGTATTTGTAAATTGGATACAAAATAATTTGTATTAAGTACCTTTTTATTGATAAAAAAATTCACATAAATTAAGATATTTTACACTGAGAGCTTTTTAAGTCACGCTGAATACAATACCAATATGAAAATTTTATAAATGCATTGTGAGAATACACAACAGTATATATTCATTATCGCAGTGGATAAAACTTGGTTAGCTGTTGGTTTATATTCTGTGTTCATCCTGTTTTAATTTTCCAGCGTAAGTCAGCTGTACCGCACAGGTCGGATGAGCTATACCTCCATTTTACACCGCAGTACGTCGTATTTGATTGGAATCAGTTTGGGATTAGCGTTACGTAGTCCGGCTCTTCACAGCAAGGTAACTATCACGTTTCTATTTTAAATGCTAAATCTTTGTTTTGCTCGCTTTAAATTTAAAATTGTAAATATTTAAACAACTATAAAAAGAATGCATCATCCTAGTGATATTATTAACTGTTCCATAAGGTGCTATTAATTGTGTTTTATTTCGAGCGATTGCTAATTAACTGACTCTCAGTCTCGTATTATTTCAGTTAAAATGTAGCATAGCTAGAACGTAATTTAAATATTCTTCCTTATTACGTACAAATTACTTTAAAGTGATCGAACGGTCGAATAACATATTTATATATTAATTTTTTAAATGTCAAAATATCGCTGTCTACCTGTTTGTATTTATACTTAGGTGTTCAAATAATATAAAAGGTTTTGGTATAGAGGTAGACTGAATAGTCTTTTATGCGACACTAAAATTAAAAGGAATTGATAATGAATATTTATATGAGGAACATCTCACTTCAGTATATAAAAATTCAAAATGATGTTTTGTAATAGAAAACGACTCAGTAAAGTTTGTTCATAAAATTAACAATTGGATTAAAAGAACAAAAAGAAATTGTTACCTCTTGAAACAATTATTCTTCATAGACGAAATTCGTGTGTATTACTTTGTATAACATCAAAATACGCGGGGTCCCGAGAGAAATTCATGATATTTAATTTATTTTTAAGAACTTCTGTATTTTTCTCAATATTTTATGATATTTATGACATGCATCAACAAAACTATAGGTTTAGTTGATTTTTCCTTAAAACCCTTTGTAAAGAGAATCCAATAAATACAGATACACGAAGTGATATCACAACACTTCCTGTATCCGTAAGCGTATGCGGTTGAACAATGACTGTGAGATTTACATGACAATGCGGAGTGCATTCGAGATGACATCTGTAAGCAAATAGTATGTGTGAATGTGCGCGTTACTATCGACCCAATATTGGTTCGAGGTAAATATAGGTTTCTCTCTGTTTACTTAGGCTGTACTATCGGACATTTTATCATAATATTTATAAGCTAATTATTTGTCTATTGCGATACGACAAGACTTTTTACGATAGACATTTTTTAATTATTGTACTTGATGGCTGGTATGTCCGCCACGATTCCTTGTTTCAATTGTATACTCCAGAACTAAAAATTTTAACCCAGAAATTATAAAACGTATAAAATTAGTTATAAGACGTATGTGCCTGTCTGAATATGTGTATTTTCCGCGTTGTGGCTCATAAACCAGTCAGCTGATTTTGATGCGTATTTTTTTTGAAAGCTATCCTTATTACGTTACGTTTCTGATATACTTCTAGAACTACAATTAAACATGATACCAATAAGCAATGTTAACCCTTAATTTTCTTGTAGCTATTAATATTCCTTGGGTGGGTCGTAAGCACTGGTCTGTGGGGAGCGGTACTATGGGCAGGTTTCGACAGCGGCTTTCTCAACTACCAGTATAACGTGACCTTCGCTGCTCAGTATGCAGCGTTGGCTCCTATTGCGACCGCTTTAGCCTTCGCTTGGTTGCTTTACGCTGCCCATAATGGATGTAGCGGTAAGCTAAATGAATTTAAAAAACACTGTAGTAACATAAATAAAATATTAAAAATAAATTTCTTCAAAGCATAAAGACTAGACTTTTATATATTACTGATATTCGACTTTAACCTTGAGAAGATATTCCATATGCTTTTAAATTTAATCTACATACGAATTCAAGCGTGGATATATCATTTATCTATTATGTTTGTTTAATTTTTTACAGAAATATTATCGAGTTTCCTATGTAGTCGTCCTCTGTTGATTATCAGCCGACTCTCGTATGCTCTGTACCTAACACAATTTGTAGTTTTTCTTACAAACGCGGCCACTATAAAGACATCGACCCAATTCAGTATTCTATCTGTGGTAAGCATAATTTTGATGGATTTTTGGCACTTGTTTATTAGATATTAAATAATAATTTAAGTTAAACTTTTGTTTTGATTTTTGTTTCACAAATTTACCTATAAAATTTATAATCATTATTATTTTCAGATTGACTTTCAAGAAATATCCGCAATCCTTCTATCAGCTATTGTTTTAACTCTAACATTTGTTATACCCATGCAATCGCTTCCAAATGTGATTTTTAGAGAAAAAAGAAACGAGAATGTAACAGATAAAACAGAAACAGATGAAGACACAAACGTAGCAGATAATATAGAATTACCAATTAAAATTGAAGAAAAGCCTGCGATAAGGAAGCCACTATTAGCTCATAGAGAATTTTTAGAAGAAATACCAGAAACGGAAATGGAATATGATAGACAGAGAGATCGTCAAAGTTTTGACGAAATTTTAGAAGAAGAGGACGATAATTTAGAAGAAGACCAAATAGAAGATGAAGACTTAGAGATTATAGAAGAAGAAGAAGGTGGTGAAGAAGATTTTTGGGCAGAAGAGGTTAATCCAGAAATACGTGATCGCGATATTGACGAATGGGAGTGGTCAAATGGAAATCGAGGCGGTGCTCAATTTTATCGATACAGTAGATAACGAAATTTTAAATAAATGTTGATTTAATGTTTGTTGCTTCTTTTACCCCTTTCCACAGATTATCTTGGCTATAATCTATTCGAATTTTAAAATGACAAACTTGAATTTGTTGTGATGGAGATATTAACGAAATCAGATTTTTTTGATTATGACTATATATTAACTTGACCATTTATAAATGTGGTTTTCTTATATAGTTTAAGATTATCGTTGTACACTGCTTTAGTATTTTAGAGAAGTTAAATGGAACTTCAAGTTATATGAGTGTTAGGCCTTGATCATGTTATCGTTATGTCATCAATATACATTTGCACATTTATTAAATGAAACTGATAGTTTTTTTCATTAGCATGGATGTTACAATCAGTAGTCATTATTTCTAATAGATAAGAATGCGATTTCTTACGTTATTAATTAGGATGTTTTTAGGAAATTTTGGGGGAGAAACTCGTAATAAAACAAAAGTTCCACCCAGGTCACGTACCACCGTTGAAAGTTGGAAAAGTAGTGAAATGTCGTGCACGTTTCGATTTCAGTGTCTGAATTTACAAATATTTGCAATAAAAATAACCAACAATAGAACGGAACGAACAAACTAAAATAACAAATGCGTCTTTTAGAGATGTCCATGAGCGACAGTAATTGCTTACTATAGGTGAATGTGTATATTTCTATCACGTGTAAATGAATTACATGTAATAAACGTTACCAAATCCTAACTTTTTGTGTAGAATAAAGACTGTTACCTGTAGTTCTGTTTTTACTTTTTTGATATACATATATATTTAATTCCTTTTAAGTATTCACCAATCAAATACCTTAATTCTATTACTAGAAAATCTAATAGTATTAAAGCAATAAATATCAACGAAAATCTCAAACAGGTTTAGTAGAGGGTTTTTATTTTTGATTAATTTTGTATATTATGTGTGATATTGAAAACATGTTTCTTTTATCTAAATTTTAGGAATAATTATAATTATCATTGTAAGGTTTACACGAGTTTCTTATAAGTTTTACGTCTACACTATTACATATTAATTATCACGATTTTTTTGTTGTAATATTATAACTAACTGCATAAGGTAGCATTTTGTTTCTGATTTTATATGATAATAAAAATACGACTTGTTTATGGATAATAAAGAATAAACTATTTATTTCTTTTGCGAACGAAAAATTACAAGCCTCCGAAAAGGTCAACTTGAAAAGAGGGTCCAGCCTTTTCAAGGTCTTGATTAAGGGTAAATATTTTGTTATTTTTTTTTCTTTATGGTATGTAATGATTTTCCCAGTATTTACGTTGAAACTTGATATGAAATGATCCTGGATATAATAATCATACAAAAATATTCCAGCATTGCTCAGCTTTTATCGATAATAAAATTGATTCGCAATTATTTTAACGTTATAATATTGTTAAAAAATTTACAACGTCCACGGAAAGTTTAAAATCGAATTTAAAGATTAATTCCTAAATGTAATAAAAATAAAAATATTGCATGCTCATTATTAATATGACTCTTTAAATAATTTGCATCAATTTTTTTCTGCTTGTTGGTTTAAAGTTCGAATTAATGTATAGAACTTACAAGTATACAGTTAATAAGCGATATCAACGCATTTCTGATCAGCAGAAGTTTTAACGAAAATT
>JAOSYY010000013.1:10170739-10191261 GCA_025727935.1 Hebomoia glaucippe | reverse complement strand
CCTTGTTATTTATATGGGAAAAGTAACATGACACGGGCACGGTTTAACTTGAAAATTAAGAGCTTGTTTACGTTGGACAATTTTTTTTAGAGTAAAAACGAAAACTTCAGGGGGCGGCAGCAAAAAAAAAATCAACTTGGGAAATAACGGATACCCTAATATATATAGATATATTTATATATCTATATAAATAAAATTTAACCAAATTATCCGCAGTCTTCGCTTTTTAAAATAATAACGACAAGCTGACAAAATTCGTATAAATAGCGACCTAGATATCAGGTTACCAATTAATTATAAAGAAAATGCTGATAGAAAATTCTATTCAGCGGTAATTAGTTTTCAAACGACGTAACTCGTCAATAACTCTCGAAGTATTGAGATCGATGTTATGTAAGACAACATTTTCCCCGTTTATTACTTGTAAGTTGCTTATATTTTTGTCCAGCATTCTTTATAGCTATATAATATATTCTCGATAAATCTAATTATTTTGAATTGAGACAACTAAAGTCATATTTTAAGATAGTCATCAAAAGATGAGCGTGAGACTTAACCGATTGTAATAAATTGTACAATAATTTCGCATTCAATAATATATTTTCTTTTTACTCCTAAAATATTGTATTTAAATTTTTTTTTCAGAGTAATCGTACTATTCTTCGGCGTAATACTAACACTGACTACAATATACGAGATATATGCCATACGTAACAACAGAAAGGGAAATATCACCCATGATCTTATTGTGTCCTTCTCACTGATCAACAATATGAAGAAGATATTATCTACAAAACAGAATAATGGTCTAGGGTTGGAGTGTGTCACCGGAATCAGGGCGTTAGGAATGGTCTTTATAGTAGCTGGTCACGCGTGCTTGTTCATTGGAAGTGGACCAGTAATGGACGCGAAAGCTTGGGACAGAGTAAGTATTTAATCTATGAGGTCAGCGTTATAACCAAAAATGTGAATCAAATATTTTTACTCACGATATATTATGCCTAAGTCTTGATTGACGTAAATAATCTCAGCTATATGAAATCTTTATAAAATTATTGACGCGTTATCTATTTCATTACAATAGTGAGTACCAGGAAATTCATAGACTGAAATCGAAATGCGTCCTTCGGCTTTTCTATCTATGATCAGTGGGTTTTGATTCGTATTCAATGTTCCACCCAGTCTCTTTACTAAACGTCAGTATATTAAAAGACAATATAAATATGTCCGTAATATTAATAAAGAATTTATTGATAGTTTTTATTTCAGTTGACATAATGTGTCATATATGCTCACTAATAAAGTTCTCATTGAAATTCTAATATTCATTGGAATGATTACACATAATAAAGTATTTCAAATTATCACTCAGTTTTATAAACATATGTTGCCCATGTCCAGTTCAAATGACAGTTATACATCTGGTTTTTTGACGCGTAAAATAATGGGTAGTCTCTTGCATAGCTCGTTTTTAGGGAAAATAGTAAAAGTATAAATTTGTAATTGGATAAAGTATATGGCAACAAGTATTCCATGTAGCATTATTACCTAAAGTTTAAATAAACTATACTATATGTATAAATATTAAAGTTTTCTTATCTAAGACGTTTTCTAATTCTAGTATAGCTTTCAAAGTTTCATTAACTTTACTTCAGCGCCTCGGCGGCATATTAGTATAAGTTGCTTCCATAGTTATTGCTAACCTCCGTTGTAAGCCATAATTAAAAATATTTTAATGTTTCCTGATAATAATACCTGTTAATTTAAACGTTTTCACTAGTACCAAGACACCATTTGACTTTCAATTAAGCTCAAATTAAAAAAAAATCTATTTTAATTAGTGGATATTAAAAGCCTTTTCTAGTTAGTAAATATTAGGCCAAAGGTGGTTGTATAAACAGGACGAATTTCATTTCTAGACATTATTAGGATCGTCTTTCCGTTATTTAATTAAGTTGAAGTTAATTATTTTTGTTTAATAAGCGTTAAGGTTCATTTGTTTAGGATAATTTGTGTTTATATGGAAGCTACAATTTTATTAATTTAGTATACGAGCAATTTTTTTTTTATATTATATGAATTTTTTTGAGTTCAGTTGATCTTCTTTTAAGCGATCGGTAAACAATACTAATGAGCGTCTTTTGAAACAACATGTTTGAATCCAATGAATTGTAATATGTATCAAATAAATAGTTTTCTACTTTAGATCAAAAAAATTAAGAAAACATTAATCTCATCCCTCTCAAAATAGCAACGTAACATAAAAGCAGTAGCGTGCGCTGAAATTCGCCTTCTATAAGACATAATATTGTCGTCAAATGTTCTTTATATAATAAGAAACATGCTTCATCTTGTGTTAATTTTATTTTGCAGTTGATCCAGGATCCATTTAACTCGTTTATGTTAAACAACGCCTTACTAGTCGACTCTTTCTTGTTCCTGAGTGCTTTCCTATTCAGCCGACTGATCTTGATTGAGTTAGATAAGCGAAGAGGGAGACTCAATGTCATACCAATACTTATCTTTCGCTATATAAGGTAACTAGCTTCTGCCAGTGACTTCGCCCTCGTTAATTTCGCTTTTAACACCTTGTGTTAATTTGTTGGACTTTTAGTAAGGTCCCTATTTTAAAAAAATATAAAATAGCCTTCCTCGATAAATGTACTATGTAACACTGAAATAATTTTTCAAATCGTACTAGCGGTTCCTGAGTTCAAACAAACAAACTCTTCATAAATTTATATTTTACGATTGTAAAAATATATATCAGTTAATCAATGCTCAAAGTGCTCTTCAAATGTTTTCAAAACAGATATTCTGTTTTCGTTAAATTGTGAGAAATAATAAGGCATCTATATTTGAATATTTAATATACATTTTGTATATAATATTTCAAGGGTGACGCCAGCATATTTCGTGGTGATATTATTTTATATGACTTGGTTACCGAAGATTGGTGAAGGGCCTTTATGGGGGAACAGGATTCAGTTGGAACAAGAGCGATGTATGGATACTTGGTGGGCCAACATCCTGTACATAAATAATTACGTGATGACTGATAGATTGGTGAGTTTTTTTTAATTTGTGATATATTTTATGTTAGTAAGGAAGTTGTTAATTATGCAAGTTGCTAGGGTATTAAAATGTCTTTACATCGATTTACCTTGTTCATCAGGCATTTTTCTGTCTTGTTCTTTCTTAAATTTGTTAAGTATAAGACTGAATTGGTGTGGAAAAACGAAGTACCATTTATAAAAATCAAACCTACAATACTATTTTTACATAAGTTCATTAATTTCCGGATGTTGAAAAAATTGTAATGATATTCCATCGCTAATTTATTCATTGTACATATTATGTGGATTATTCTTTAAATTTGAATTTAGCACTTTTTTGCTTTAAAAATGAATATTTAGTATTTTCAAATAACAAGCTGCACAGTATTATTTTTCTTTTTAATTTGTTTATCAGTCGTTTAGTAATACAAAATTTCCCCATTTTTTCCAGTGTATGTTCCAGTCATGGTACTTGTCAGTAGACACACAAATGTTTTTCATAGCACCCTTCTTCATATATACTATATGGTACTGGCGAAGGTTTGGTTCCGTACTTATGGCTATAGGAATATTCATATCTCTCGCAGTACCTTCCGCTATTACGTTTAAAGATCACTTGGATCCGACTATTTTGTTCTACGCAAAGTAAGTATTTAAGAGAGATCCTTCAGTAGTTTTTGATGCAACAAAAATGTGTTTTACAAGTTAAAAAATATAATGATTTGTCGAATAGTTTTTGTTTTAGTAATGCCAGACATTCTCTTTAATATAGTTATTAGGATAGTAAGAATAAAAACATCCAAATTTTGCGTGTATTTTTAAGTGATTATTTGTATTTTTAGAGAGTTTACGGATTTTGCAACAAACTTTTATTTCGTAGAAGCTTATATTAAGACACATATGAAGATGACACCATATTTCATGGGTCTACTAACTGGCTACATCCTACATCGAATACAATCTGAAAAGTAAGTGAACTTCACATTGAATGTAAATTTTACATTAAAGCAATTGCTATACATACATACATATACAAATAATTTATATTATTAATACATTCTAGCTATCAATTCACAAACCTTTTGAAAACATTTGGCTGGACTACAAGCGTCATTCTTGGCACAGTGACTACTTTTTCTGTAAGCTTATTTTACCAAGATTGGTACCAGTACAGTACAATAGAAGCCGCTGCATACATATCCTTACACAAATTTGCTTGGAGTATAGCTAACGGATGGCTTATTATCGCCTGCGCAACAGGAAACGGAGGTGTGAATACTTACTTTAATAAATACATAATAGTCCTCTCTCTACCTTAGAAGAACGGGAGTTCAATTTTGCGTACACTACGATTTTGATATTATTTCCTTTTGTTTCATTTCTATGAATTTTCATAAGTTGATATGAAGTATTCTTAACATATCTTTTCCTTAACATCCCAATCTGATCGCAGTTGGTCTCTGTCAATAATCTTGTGCATAATTATTTTTAAGTTACAATTCCGTTGCATTACTTAGTGTAAGGATGGAAATTGTGTGGTTGAATATAAAAACATACCTTTATTTCTTCTCATCAAATGCTAATACCCTTTATATAAGCATAACACTTCTACATATGGTTATTATTTTAAAAAGCTTAAGAAAATTGTAAATTTTCGTTCAATACTCTGCCAGTGAAAGCACAGAATGGTATATTTTAAATTTCGTGGATCTGTCTTTGACATTTGAAACGGGTACTAAAATATCGTTGACTATAATTAGTTCAGCGCTCTTTTGTCAGAGTGATTTTAAGCCTGTCTTTCTAGAAGTTTTAACCCATACAATATCTTATTAAATAAATTTGTGACTCGATTTCAGGTGTATTGGGAAAGCTTCTGGCGTGGCGGTTTCTAGTACCTATAGCAAAATTGACGTTCTGTGCCTATTTAGTTAATGGTATAGTAGAGTTATACTATGTGGGTCAATTGAGACATCCGCTTCATATAACATTCTTTACTATAGTAAGTATATTTTTTAAATTAAGTAGAGAAAAAGAAAAGGGTTAATCAAATTGTATACGACTATAACATTGTTCACGTTGAAAAACTTCGTGAATACTCTACCAATTCAAAGTGGCGCTATTCGAAATATAAAATTGAGTGATGAAACCCTTTTATTTTTTAACTAGAAAGCTTTGTAAATGTATGCTAAATAACATGACAAAGTTTCAATATAATCGCGTTAAAATTTTTAAGAAGGCTTAACGAAGGAAGATAATAATATATAAGCAATATTTTCATTTATATAGATACATATTATGTCTGATAATATAATTTGTACCTACCATACCTGATTGTGTTCTAAATTTACTGGTCTACTTGACATAATTCCATAGTATATAAAATAATTATTTGTATAAAATTTTATTGCATGGTTACATTCAATGCAGTGTTATAAGAACATTTATAATTATTTTCAGGCGGCAAATGCCATTTCCCACATGGTGTTAACATTTTTCCTTGCCCTAATACTTTGTGTAATGTTTGAGTCACCATTACATGGAATCGAGAAAATACTTCTTCGAATGTTGGGTGAGTGTTAATTTCTAATAAAACGTTATCTTGAGCAGTCGCTTGGTGCGACAGAGAACATAAACAGGGTGTTTGGGGACTGCTCCCAA
The DNA here is from genome assembly GCA_025727935.1 of Hebomoia glaucippe. NCBI lineage: Eukaryota > Metazoa > Arthropoda > Insecta > Lepidoptera > Pieridae > Hebomoia > Hebomoia glaucippe. Next base: position 10,185,547 of record JAOSYY010000013.1, on the reverse strand, counting down.
AAACGAAGACGGATGTCCATTCTGCTTTTGTTATTATGCTTTATTGCTGATTCTTTTTGTTGTAAAGTAATGTATTTTTTTACAAAACTATCGTCTCATTTAGTTCTACTTACAAGATGGAGCGTAAATAATGCTAATAAAAAGTGTTAAAATATGTCTTTTTTTAGTTCGGATCGATTTTTCCGTCCTTTCATCAAAGATATCATTAGTACTATCACCTGTCTTCGTTTTCGTTTTTGGGAGCAGTCCCCAAACAGTCTATACACAGTAAGGTTGCGAATTAGGTTTTTGTCAGTATTGTTATCTTTTCTTTTAGTCCGTCTGAAACATTTGCAATTAATACATTATATTAAAATGAAATTCCAATAACTCGCATCACAGGTTGGTGCAAAAATATTTTTGAACTGTGTATTGTATTATTTGTGTATTATTTTTTTAAATTATTGTACTTTATTGGCAGCCCGTCCCGTTTTAAGCGACAATGCAAGGAAGGCTGATGATGAGTTCTCACGTAACACTAGTCAAAGTAGGTTAGATACGTAGCGCAAATTTTTTCTGTGATTATGGTAAGAAATAAGTTTTAAGGAAAAATGACTGTGTGTATTAATAGTCTAGAAATACTTGTTATTTCTATATTATATGTACGTACGAGTGGCGATCAAAAAGTAGTGAGAACGACATAATTTATTTTTCTACATATTCTCCGGGTTTCTCGATACACCGAGTCCAGCGCTTTTCCAGGGCTTCAATCCTTTTTAAAAAAAAGATTTGTTTTGGTCTTGAAAAAAGCTCTCCACAGCATATATCACCTCGTTTTTGTATTGGCACCCTTACCCCTGAAATATTCTATCAATTTAGGTAACATCGATAAACATCGTTAGGCGTCAGATCTGCTTAATAAAGGGTTTGTTATCCAATTCGAAGCCAACTTGCTGAATGGCAGCCTTCGCAACTGCCGACCTGAGTGCATGTGCGTTGTCGTATTGAAACTGTACGTCCCTTCGAAGATTCCCTCTCATTTTTTCTTTCATTCCTCAACTCGGAAATAAATTGTTGTTCCATGTGTAATCAATCGACAATATCCTTTCTGAGTCCCAAAATATCGAGGCCAATTTTCATTCTCACTACTTTTTGATCCCTCCTCGTATTACCAAATTTATTATATAAAACACTTTATAGACGTGATACATTGTTTGTAAGATGCTTAAAGTTAATCAAAGCGTGTTTAAAATCTGATTTATTCAAGTCTTGACGTCTAAGAGGTATAATTCAGACTTATATATAGGTTGTAAATAAACAATAATAGTTAGCGAATATTTTATCAATTTAAGATTATGGGCAGAATAGGTATGCTATAAAATATATGATTTTTCAATTTTATTTAAAGTTACATCTTTTTCGTAATACACAATTAGGGATCTAAAAATGTTGAAAATAGGCCTTGCTCTTAAATTTTTTCTTAAAGCACAAAAAACATCGAAATTCCATGACAGATGATTAATTTGAAATGTAATTCTATAGATTAAGTTTATGTATATATAAATAAGCATTGAACATGACAAAAGAATAACAGGCAAAAGTAATAAACATGTTTCTATAGTGTAGACGCTAAAATGTAATACGTATAATGAGTAATGATAATTTTTCTTTGTTCTTAGACTTTCTGTGTATATAAGAAATATAAACAAATAATAATTACGAAGCTTACTTTCCACAAACCAAATCAATTAAATTTGTTGACTTCTTAGATATTGGTAAATAGGAAATAAAACACCGACAGCCATATCGCTTTTCCACTGACCGACTCAATGGCGGCTATATTAGGGTTGTTACATACTTATAAAAACTATTATATTTCATCATCTATGACAAAAATATAAGTAAATGGAGAATTGTACGCCATTACTAATGTTGCGGATTTAGATTTTTTATGTTATTCATAGGGAGCAAACTCTAAAGATAATAATTACTAAGACAAAATCAACGAGAAACCGGATGTCGAATATTAAAACTTCAGAAGGAAAATATTAGATTTTCAGTTTTGCTAAACTATTTTCGTTAAGTAAATTGCGTATTGTACAATAATAACCATAGAATAAATTATCGAATAGCTCATATTTTTATATTATTATATTTAAAAGAAGTTTAGGTTAATCGCTGTAAATTTAAAATTATGTAGGTCAAATAGACCGATTTGTTACCAGATCCATTGTAAAGTATTATTTTTATACAAATAGATATGTATTGTTATTGCTCAATTTTATACCTGATGTAGTTAAAATATTTTAATTTTGTAATAAAATATATTTAAAAAATTGGTAATTTTATTAATTACATAATCCTAATAGAAGCCAGATTTTTTTGGCACAAGCCAACAATCATTTTCACATAGAAACGGAATATTAAAAAAAAATAATTTATTAATCTATAATTATATATTAAGGAACAACTAAAGTAATATTAATAGTGTCGATAATATGATCTTTCAAAATACTTTATGAAAATTGGTTCATCCCTTTAAAAAAACACATTGTTGCAGTTATGATATAAACGTATTTATTTGCATGAGTTGATCTGCACAACGTTTATTAATTTCATAGAAAGAAAACATAATGCATTATAAGTTTCACTTAAATTTATTTTACTTCATTGGGAATTAGTTGTGATTCTTGTGGTAGTCTATATTAAGTACTTTAATATCATACAGGCGAAACCGCGAGCTTCCATTCAAGTATTACGTAAGCGGATTTATTACAATTATTTACTCCCCATTCCCCTTGTCAGCAAAAGTAAGCAAACCTTTTACCCCTCCCCTCATGTTAACGTTATCACTTTACAATCAACATATTGATTTTTTAATGATTCATAATCAGAAGTTCAATCTAATCATTATCTAGACTACCTACCTCTCATGTGATCCAAAATAAGCAGAGCGAAGACCCCCCCCAACCTTTTGTGTTTACGTAATACTTGAACGGACACTTACAGTAAAAAAAATAAAAGAGCAAACATTTTATAATCAGATAATGAATGAGGAACACTTACCTTTTAATTCATAGCCTCTTATAGCGGAACTTTAAATTCAAATTGAATATTTGCATTGTTCGCTAGTAGCCGGAGTTGGACAGTTTTCAATTACTCTTCCACAAGTTAGCGAGCGAATGCAGCCGTCAACTATTTCAGAACTAGCTATAATCTTGGGACTGGTCTGTAAGCAATGTGTGTCTGTATCTTCGAAGTTCTAGTAAGAGAAACTAGTAAACGAAGTTCTAGTAAAAGAAGTAACTAGTTCTAGTAAACGAAGTCTTTTAAATTGTTGTTATGAATATTCTTAAGTAGAAAAAACACTATAAGAATATAATATATATACTTTAATAATATTATATATATAAGGGTAGTGCTCAATTCATACCTCAAATTAAATACACAGACGGATATAATATTAAATAAAAATGACTATGATATACCCAATTATTTCCTACAAGCTAGACTTTTTACTAGATGTTATAAGTAAGCAGCTTTTCTTTATTAAAAATATTCAGTAAAATTTGTGTATTTAAATCGGTTCAAAAGCGCAAGTCCGCTTCAGTAACAAAATTCTTAATATCCTTACAAAGGTTACCATTTTCAATAATGCAGTTATCGATATTCCAATTTAGACTAGTAATTACCTTTATTATATTTATGTTGATTATTTGATGCTTTATTGGTGTTATTCTCTAATCGATATATTTACTTGTTCATCGCTCTTCCTTACAATATTACACACCAAATCCGGCGAAATCCACGTCCTACTAAGTTAATCCAAATATCAGCCTAGACAAACAAGTATTAGTTTACCAACGTTTATTCTTGTCGTACGCAGGGTCAGAGAAAATATCTCGGAACGAAGGGTCAGATCATAATAACAGAAAATAAATGCCAATTGGTACATAGATTAATAATTGTTGTCATACTGTGACGTCATTCTAGTACAAGTTATATTATTATTTTTCTTCAACTATCCGAATAAATAACTATTTACAAGTAATCTTTCCGCGTTTATTATAATATATATTAGAGGTATACAATGATTTTGACTTAAAAGTTTATGTTCTATTCTTTTTATGTAGCAACGAAAGAATTCGAATTGTTTAAATATTTTTATTTTAGATTTGTTGCGTATCACGTATAGGTGCTTTGAGGTATTCCAACTGTTCCTAATAGTCTATGCCATAACTACGCTAGTACAAACAGTGGTAGGTAGGGGTAAATAAGACGGCATGAATAATACATCCCTATCCTAATATCGTCACGAATAGACGTCCTTAAATTCTTTTGTGTGACAATGTTTGTATTGCAGAAATATATTGTGCATCACTGTGGTTTTCAACAAATAAACTATTTGTATCGGATCAATAACAAAAACACTGTCAGTTACAATATTTTATTCTCAATCGAGTTTATTTCGTAAATAATATTTTTCTTAGATTATTTTTCTAACGAAGAATAATAATGTCACAAACTTGTTTCCATGACGTTGGGTTCTAGGAACTCTGACGTTAAAAGCAACTCGACGATATATTATACGATAACAATATTTTCTCAAACACAACTCAGCAAATGATGGTCTAGGATGAGGTAGGATTGCAGTATAAATTTAAATTTAAAATTTTACTTAACCTTAAAAAAGCATATTCTATCGTGCCATGTTTGCTTTATTGTAATTTCCTGTGTGGAAACATCACACGTCAAGCCCGTAGGAGACAAGTTGTAATAATCCCTAAAGTTTATTACATCATTATATAACTTTCGAACTTTCACGCAACTGATCATCAACTGACACGGTAGCGTTTGTTAATGTTTTTATTATAATATATTTTGTATTAAAACAGTTAATTATTACTAGACAGAATAAAATATGTTAATATATAACAATTAGTAGATTCACTATTTGACATTTTATTTAATATTATTCGAAGCTTATAAAAGCTTTATCGTGGCAAAGAAATTTCCTAGCAACAGCGATTTCTATAATATAAGAAAATATTTTCCGTCGTAACAAAACCTATTTTAAAAGATAAAAATAACCTATCGTCTTTCAGAATAATCCTTACCTGAGTCATTTTACCGGAAAATGCGGGATAAGACCGACGATGCGGTGAAGTGCGCCTTTTACCCTTTTAGCTACCACCTGTGTTGCTTAAATTATGTAAATATTTTTAATTCAGCCTCTCGTTCTAGCGAAGGTACGTAACGTGACGTCATCGTGATATTTTCAGAGGTAACATATTATGATAGGCTCATTGCTCCACATCAAGAATAGCTATAAGCAAAATGGCTACGAATGTTTAATTCTTCTCGGTGTAATAGTTTTATTTTATTTATTTGGAATTGTTAAATATATTTTCGTATATTTTTCATATTTGAACATAAAAGGGTCAATATATTAATGTTCCGATTTAGTCATAAACCATTGTTTGGATCAAGAACTATCGTATTAAACTGTGTAAAATGACATCAAAGTTGTTATTAACACGTATATGATCGCAAAGTAAAATGTAGTATGACGCTTGAATAAACTAATCCAATAAAACGACATTTATTCAGATCTGAAATTCAATACATCAAGATACCGCAACAGTTCAGATACTCAAAGTTCAAGTGTCGGGATGACACTTTTATTCAGTTGAATGAAATATTACAGGCACATGGCCATGATAGTTCACTTAAAACTCCCACCGCTACTTTCTCCGTGTTTTTGCGACACCACTCTCGCTGCCATTAATCAATTTTCGGTCTAACGTATCGCAGAAAACTTGAGGCTTAAGTTTCCCTTCAATATTGATGCCGGTAATTTTGTCCACACTTAGTATGTAACTTAATGTCGTTTCTTGTTTGAAAAGTTTTGATTTTTCTTAGACTTAGATTATTAAAATTATATATTTAGTTCGACAAAATTCCCCGTGTTTTCTTAATAATGGAAAAGTGCACTGCGATTATAAATTTATTAATGCTTCAATTAAAAATATTCTAATTCTAATTCTACTATCTAAAAAGTATCTTTTGACAATAAATATTAATATAGTCATATTTGATATTATAGATTTAATAATACGTCCTTAACGTCCACGAGTTTCGAAGGAAGAATATACCGGAGTTTATCCATGGACTGAAACTGGTCCCAAAAGGGAACCATGACTTTTCTGATCTTCTTAGTTCTTAAGAACTAAATGTTGTAAGAATTTAGTAAAAGACAGGAACTGACATCATAGAGAATGAGAAACTTATTGTATTCGGTGTTTTTGGAAATAGCCCAAAATTCAATTAATACTTTTGCGAATATTTAATCTATGCTTCATGGATATGGTCAAAGGTAAACATTAAAACCAGAAAACGAAAGCAAAATGGAAGTCCACTCCGTGATTGTAATTTTGCACCTTTTTCATTCAGCGAGGTCATTTTAATAGCAAGTTTCAGCTTTAAAATTTACCGTAAAACAACACAACTGTTGTCATTTGCCTGGTTTTTTTGCATCTCGATATTGCGTTCCACTAACAAAAATGCCATTCCGCGGCAGGCATTCGACATTTTCTCTTAATATTACGGCATACCGGGAGTGTTTCGTAAACTTTATTATAAACATACAGCACATTTCACTCCTACCGGCGAAGTATTTGGGGAATGTAATCATTTCAGTTGCGAGTACAAATATATGAGCAGACGAAGTTTTCCATGGAAATATGGCCTTGTCACAATTCATAATAGTCTAAGATCCTTATTCCAAAAGATGACTGATATCGTAATGTACTCCTAAGCATTGTTAAAATTAATTTTAAAAAAAATTAGTTTGATAAATCTTAAAAATATTTTTTTTATTAAGATACGTCTTAGAGGTAGCTTCGAAGCTATTTTATATTATATATATGATTATCCCTCTTCATTACAGGTAAACCGCCTTTTTTGACGTAAAAATGTACTAACAATTCACCGTAATATTTTTATTTTGAATACTCGGAAAGTGATCGATTGCAGTGATTTTTTCCATAATAATAGCCTTCCCATTTCCGCTCTCTTACTTTTGCTACAGTAAGGTCACTACAACTTGCTCCACACGATAAATAAATAATAGAATCATGAAATATTATTTGTCCCTATAAAAGTAAAGAAGATTTGAAATGTCGTAAGGCTCAACGAAAAGCCTCTGTCGAATATTTTACTAGCTGGCTGTTATCTGGCTTTAATAAATGTTCTTGCATTTTTATTAAACGTGTGTGGTTCGGTAGCTTAACTTAAACCTTAGAAGCGTTCACGTATCGGTTACGCGATGAAAATATCTGATACTGCGCGTTGGTTTCGACCAGAGTTCCTTTCGTTTGGTCTATAGTCTACTCATTAATAAATATTATACCACTTTAAATTTGAAAAGTTATAATATGCTAGCTGATCTAGCCTACGTCGTTTTGCCACATAAATAAATCGCGATTAAAAAATAGAGGTTGATTGTAGGGGTTGGAAATTTTGTTGTTGTACGAATTTTTAATGCCTCATTATGACAAAATAAAGTTGTCCAAAAAATAAATGTTTTAGGTGGACAACCTTTATCACTTAGGGGTATGAAAAATAGATAGCCGATTCCAGACCTACTGAATATGCATATGAAATTTCATAAAAAACGGTAAAACCGTTTCAGAGGAGTATGGTAACTTACATTGCGACACGAGAATTATATGTATAATATTAGATAATTGAAAATGATCACTTAAATGTCTTCGATGTATGTAGGTCGTTACAAACTACATATAAGAATTTAGAATTTGTTTATCGCAACGTGGTATGGACTAGTACCATCTTTTATGATCCACTGTCTATAAAACTGACAAACCTATCAAAATCTGCTATAAAATATAATATAACATTTAAATTATACCGTGAATAGGTGAATTTAATTACTGTTTCAATAGTACATTAGGTATTTACGAGTTGTGAAATTGATTTTCTATTCTATAAACATATTATTTGTATACTAGTTCAAATTTTTAAAGAGTTAATTAATATACAATTTCATTAAAATCTGAATAGTATTTGGCATCGCGTGATAAAAAAAAAAACATTATTAGTCATTATTATTCTATGCACACATGCAATTTTTTCGTTATAATAACCGATATCCCTACTATTGGTCTAAGTATTATTTTTCTTTCTCTTTACCCATTTCAGGCTTTTACAAATGTTATTCTCGTTATGGATATCTTGTAAATGTAATACTTTAGTTTATTTTTATATTTAATATGCTAATATGGAGCAAATAAACAGATAGGTATATAAAAAAATAGTTTTAGATGAAGGGATACAACTTGCGCATAGGTTATATCAATTCATATGGTATTTTAGGATTCTGAGATTTAAAAAAAAATATTAAGGGTTGGCCTTTATTTAAAATCTATAAGCATAATGTTTTATAATTAAAAATATAGAATAATATATCGCAAAACATGCATACAAATATATTCCATTTTCACAATTACATGAAGTGGATTGCAAAATTGGGCTATCTCTAAATTAAGTAAAGATTATAATATGGTGTCACTCTTTATTTGTGGTTTTATGTAAATGTTTAATAAAAAAATGCATTGAGCCGGAAAGTTGCAGGTAAATAATAAACAACAGACTCACCTCCGAGAGAGTTGGGACAAAAGTTGTTAAAATTTTAACACAAATTTTCCTGTTATTCCTTGTCATAAACATGCCGTCATCTCTGGTTTTAAGTGCTTATTTGTAGTAAAACAGACTTTTTATACTTTCGTTTACTGGGAAGAATATATTTTTTTAAACATTTTGCCCATGCTGGCTTTGCTCTTCATGATTATAAGCAAAATCAGTAGAAGGAATTAAATTTTATAAATTAATATGTTTGTATTATCAAAATATTAGGATTTTCATATGATTATGATAGTAATTTACACGGTTAGAGAACAAAAACAATTTTTACAATTTTCGTTTGTTCGAGTTGTTCTCAGAGATGGCTGAGCAGCTGTTAACGGACGTTCTGTAGCTATTATATAGGACTTTATTAGTCAGAAAAATCATTAGTTAGTTTATTTTTACTGTAAGATGTCTGATTTGCAACGCGTCTAAAGTAATATATTGAAAAGAAAAGTAAGGACCATTAGTAAGACATAAATTATATAAAAAAAACAAATACGGTGCATTAACTGAGTACCATCTATTTGGCTCGGAGAGGATATATTTTTCTGTATCTTACTCTCATTACGCGTTTGTTTGTAATTAATCAAGAAACATTACTATATTGTACAATTGAGACACTAGGTAAAATTTATTCCTTATTTTTTTCTAAACTATCTGTTTTCATTGCACAACTTTGTTGAGAATTTTAGACTTCATGTATCAAAATATCAATAACGAGTGTGAACCTGTATTACTAAAAATGCTTAAATTTTAAAGGATTAACCTGTCAACGAAATCAAAAGACTAACTGGACACGGGCATATAAATGTGGATTTAGTTGACAAAATGTTATAAAACAAGAATTCCTAGTTCATTTTAGCCAGATTAAGCACGTCACGTCTGCGCTTGAAACCACACTGAAACGCAATGCATAATGCACTGTATTAAAATATTAAAATATCCAGTAGTAGTGAATGGCGGCGGGCGCGACGCCAACTGCTTTCAACCCTATTCACCAATTTTAAACCTTGTCACAGATTAAGTTTCGCAGGCGTATCATTTTATTTTAACAACCTTTCCTTTTCTTTGTGATATGTTTATATTGAAAAGTTATACATTTTTTGACGCTTTTTACATTTTTATGTAATACTAGAATTTGTCCACGGCTTTGCTCATTTGGTGGTTGTATCAATGAATACATACACCCAAAAATGTGATAAATAGAATTTAGAGAAGCATTTTTTGTGATTTATTATATGTTTAGAAGATCACTAAAGAAAAAGAAACAACATCTTTGTATATTTCTGGACGTAGATAAGTCGTAAGATTTCTTTAGCGCATCTCCTAAATACTCTTAATAAAGTTGTTATATTTTGATAAATTTAAACATTACAAAGGAATTACAAATATTACAAATATTTCTAAATAGAACGAAACAAATTAAAAAGCAATTAAAATTGAAAGCTAAATGTTATTTGCTGCATTTTTAAGTTTATTTACATAATCATCAAGAATTATTATCTTAATTATACGTCAGCTTTAACGTGTATGTTGATTTTTATTCCTTTCGTGAGATTAGATATAAAACATATTTACAATGTTTCAATAATATCAAATATATATTTAGTTGAAGGCTATTTAGCCTTCAAAGTAAATCTTAAATATATATTTTTCAGTTCTATTTTAAAGCGCGTAGGCGCTATATAATAAAATTTTAAAGTTTTATTATATAGCACCTACGTGACACACTTTAAAAACATCTGCTTCTCAGCTTGAAATAAATAGTAATAAATCGTGTAACATATCTGAATTAATCTATGCTAGGTCATACGTTTTTAATTTGAGCGTATCATGTGGGTTCAAATTAATTTAGCTAAGTGTAGAACTGATATGACTTTTAGTTCTAATTTAACTAATGCTATTTAAAAATTATTTCTGTATTTGACTACAACTTTATTAAAAAAGAGAATTCAAGTTATTTTTTTCATTCATTAGATGTAATCCGTACATAAATGGAAAAGTCATGAAGTGCTTTAATACGGGTTTTGATCTTTGATTTTCCAGATGTTCGAAATAAAAAATAAGTAGTTAGACAGTGTATTATTGAATATTGAAGGTTGTTATGCAGCCGAGGTAACACCTGTTATCAAGGGAACCTTAAGTTGTATGTAAATGCCTGTTATAAAAAAAACGTAGAAATAATAATGTACACTGAATAATACTTGGTAATGACTTTTTCAAAACATTTAATGAGGGCGTTTTAAACATCTCGAGAGTTTTGTATATTTTTTTAAAAAGACAAAAACAATGCTGTTTTGAAATTTGACTGCTGAAATTTCGCATATTTGTATTTGTTACTCCATACTGTCTTACTTGACCAAAAAGGATTCATTGACCGCAGAAAAATAAAAAGCAATATCTATGTATAGAATGACCAAATAAACCTTTATTATTTTATAACAAAAGAACAGCTTTGCGTTTGGCAACAAAGATTAATATTGTCTAGACACAGACATTCCACAGACAGGTTAGCTTTGACCAAGCTTACGAATTTTGACACAGTTTATATAATTAACAGTACGAAGTTCGTTATTATATGTATACAGAGAAGAGTATGAATGTAATAATAATCACACTTCTTTACTTAATGTAAGACCATCAAGCGGATCGTCTTACATTAAGTAAGTTATATGAAGCTTGAATCATGTTAAAAATTAAAACTGACTTCAAACATAGAACTACGATTTACACGCAATCTTCCTATTTTAGAAGCCAGAATTAAATATAATATTGGTCATCAAACATACGAGAAACAAAAAAGTAAATATCTTTTGTTGTTTCAAAATCGCAACTGTTCTTAATATTCTGTGTTTATATTTTGACAGGACCTGTAAGTTATACCTTTATAGGATTTTCAGTATTAATATTTAATTAGTCTCTAAGGTGAGAGAATGTAGAGAATATGCGATGACTGTAACTTTTGGTAAGTATGACCACTATTTTGTTGCAATTGATCGTAGACGAAAGGTTTTTCAACGCTACAGATATTTTTATAAACATTTACTTTGCACGTTTAAACCTATAAAGGCTCAGTAACGATCAAAATTATAATACAATAGTTTATTTACAAACCAAAGCACACAAAATTCGAGGAAATCGAATTTACTTCGAAATACTGCTCGAAACGAATTATGCGGCACTAATGTTGCCAATTTTGTTATTGAAATGCGGTTAAAATTTATTTTTAGCTTTATAGTACAATCTTTTTATATAATATATTAATAAACGAGTAAGTAATTAGTTTATTGGAAAATCTTCTGGTATTATGGAAAAACCGAAGGTGTGCATTATATTATCAGTACTTTTATTAAGATTAACTTATTTTTCGATTTTATAGCATGAGATACAGCATTGAACTTTTAGTAAGGATCCGTAACTTTTTTCAAAATATAAAGGCTGCGAAACTGCCTATTCAATACAAACAAACAAAAAAACAATTAAATCTTTCCTAGATCTTTACAATACTGAAATAGATTACAGAGACTTACCTTCATTTCCGAATGGGTATTTGTAATATATTATAATACATGTATAATGTGTATATTTAATTGTTTTTAATTTCTACAACATGAATAATAAATATATCAGTTGATGAGATTGAAACATTTAAAACTTCACATTACTTTGAAATTTATCTTTAATACAGCGCACACCAGATAATACATTAGACAGCAAAGTCCATACAATCACGACGGTAAAGGTTCTCACTAGTCAGTCCATTACGAAATTGGACGGCTCTTGGCACTGAACAGAGCGACAAAAAGGGTCACTCCGTCGATCACATGATATGAATAGACGTCAGTGGTATTGCTACAAAAACTAATATCGGTTATAACCTCAAATGGCCTAATCGGAAGCATCTATTTCACGCATCAACGCTCGTGGAAGTATATTTACCAAGCTTTTATTAGATTCACACAAGTGAAGCGTAAGTATGAACTTAATCTTATCAAATCTTGGAAGTGACTGTTAATCTACATGTTATTCAAAGTACATCATTGTTGGTCGATCCGACCGAGTATCACCTATGGAGTAAGAATAAAATCTTATTTCCCGCAAATAGTTTTCCGTCTCGTATCGGAGGTATTAACTAAATAACTTAATTTGTCGACCTTGAAAGTTGTAAGACTAAAAAACAAACGATTCCAGTATGATTTATTCAAATAATGTGTATTACCACCGTTTTATTAAAACACTGCTAAAGCCTATAAAGCATAGTTGTCATCACGTTGTAAAGGAAACTCGCTTTAAATATAATTTAGGGTGGGTTCATTAGGGCCGTGTATAAATCACAGATAATATTATATTATGTCGTTACTCTCTCCTGTTCTCTAAACACATTTAATAACATAATATTACCGTCTCAGATTTTAGCGATATGGCTTATAAACAAGGATTTATTATAATTCATTTTTAGTCTTAAGTTAGATAGTCTGATTAGAGGTTACATGAATCGTGAAATTTATATTCGAAGTCTGGTTATAAGATATAAAAAGACGTAGAGTTTTTGATGGCAAAGTATATATTTTTGGGACGCATCTTTTTATGAATTGAAGATTTTAAGTTATTTAAACTATGATGTGTTTGACACTCGATCAATAACAACAAGCACTACTTTTTTGTCATTACAACTCTGTTTATAATTAGCATGTACTAAGATTTCCGGCATATGTCCGGGATATTATTCAGGCACCCAAAAACTACACCTTATAAACAGTTTTTATACCAAATTTGCGTTTTTTTTACTTGGCAAATGAATGTCGGTAGATAGGGATATGTTGTAAAAGTTTTGCCATGTGAAAAATTTGTGTTCTTTTTTACAATCTTAACTTTCATTATCTTCTCTTGTTTTAAAAACTGTATTAGGTTTATTGAGCACCTAGTATCAGGAAATATACAAAGTTTTCGAAGAAGATTGTGTCAATAATTTGCAAGTTTCAAATTTGTCTCAATAACAGGGTTCCGAAGTTTGTGTAACGTCAGGATTGGTCGATACCAAGAACTTTGCTAAACACATATGGTACCCATACGTCTAAGTTTTTATAGATAAGCTACCGAATAATAAGCCACATCTCATATTATGTATCACTTTAATTTAAACTTTTAAAGTTAAATTTTTATACAAGAAGACGCCGTAGTACCTTTGTTTAATTTAGATAATATCTTTCTTCTTTGTCCAATCACCCTACTTTATTAGATTCCAGTATATAAATTCCAGTTTAACCGAATCATTAATACGTATTTTTAGCAATATAGTATATATAGCTAAAAATACGTATAAATAATACAGTTAACGTTACTTAGTTCGATGAGTCAATAACCCCTCTATATAAACAGTCATCCATCATACCTCTTCCCCTTATGGGTGGCAAACCTGCTACTTGTCACATGCTAGGATTCTCACATGTCACTGTCCTTATAATAATAAAAGCTTTAAGGTTATTAAAAAACTAACTAGTTAGCATTATATAAACCACCAAACAATATTCCAATAAGTTAGGTCTAATTTAGAATTACGTTAAATACTTGGATAACTATTACTATAAAAGCACGCCATGAGAGAGATTATAAAGTTCATTATGACCAACATGGGCAAGGAAGATATATCGCCTTTGGAAAAGACACATAATTTCGTAGATTATGCTCACCCTACCAAAAGGTTGGTGGGACGTATGAAGTTACAGTGTAAACTCCGAAGTGTACGTAAATGACATTAGTCTGTAACAATATGCTCTAAGTTGTGGCGATGCTAAGCTTCAGTAGCTTTATATATATGTCGGCCCTGGTTTAAATTTGATCAGTAAATATTTTAATAATGGATGGATTGATTGTATTGCACCAAGTATGTCCAGTAAGAAAACGTCACATGTTCTCTTCTCACAAGTTCTAGCCCTAACATTACATTTTGTAATATAAAGTTTGGCTATTAAACTGATAAGAGAAAGACGATATTCTGTTCAATTACAAAATAACAATAGATGGAAAGGTCTTGAAGTGCTGCCCCGTGTTTCGACTATAGGCTAAAAATCTAATATTATTGACACAACCCTATTAAAATACTAGCTGTGCCCGCGGCTTCGT
>JAOSYY010000013.1:10151971-10170639 GCA_025727935.1 Hebomoia glaucippe | reverse complement strand
GTGTTTCGACTATAGGCTAAAAATCTAATATTATTGACACAACCCTATTAAAATACTAGCTGTGCCCGCGGCTTCGTCCACGCAGTATAGTTATTCTTTTGTTATTTTTATCTATTAAAATAAATAAAATTCACTACATCATATACCTACCAGTGAACGTCCCTTTGTAATCGGTCCGTTTTAGCACAAACTTAAAGGAAATGTGAAATTCAAAAGCGTCAGTATCGCACTGTTCACGCAAAAATGTAATTAAAGACAATTGTTTTACAGAGAAAAATAATTTTAAGCTACGCATTTTTAATTTTATCTGCTTAGAATTAAAGGCACAGTAATTTATTAATTATTGTTGCCAATCAACTTCCGATATTGAGCCTAAAATTAAATTTCAGCACAAACTTTTGGCTCATCAACAATTAGCACGAATGGAAGCCACGTTAATGACTCTAAATTAGTGCAATTTTGATGTAAGCAGGTTTCCCTGTGATCCAGCAATTTGATATTGTAATTTATAATGATAGATCATTGAGTGTTATTGAACCGGGCAATTATAAAATAGTACTGAAGTTTAAGTAGGTAGATATGAAACTAACCAAGGATGCTATTTTATTTAAGCCCCAAAACAAAAAGGGCTCTGTTACAAGCTTGACGTGTCTATCTATAAAATCGTACCTTCTAAGTGATTGTCCCGATTTTAATGTCATTTTTTGCATTATAATGTAATGGAGCTGGCAATATTTCTGCAGTTTGCTTTAAAATCTTTCTGTAAGATTGCTTAAAATTTTAAATATAATTGATCTATCGACGTTAGAATCCAGATAATTTTAAAATACTATATATTAATATTCCGTGGTGCGCTATTAAGCTATGTATTTGTAATTCCTAAACTGGAAACCCATGGATTGCAAAACATTTGTTCGATACTTTTAAAGTAAACATTACTCATAGTTAAACATTTTTTAGATAATAAAAGTTGATATAAAGCACGAAGCCCTAAGTACGAATCTATGCCCGTTTATTATGTAAATACCCTCACTAACAATGATTTTACAGCGATCCCACTCCATCACGTCCGCATTTGTTCCCAACTGCATAAAACAACGCATTTCAATAAATAAATATTAATAAGTTTTTGTTTTGTTCCTATTGTGTAGTCTCTAAAACCAGGTAAATAAATCGTTAGTGACCTTTTCTCATCTTTTGATGCTCGAACTATATAAAAGATATAAACATAAGATTTTGTAAAGTGTTAGAAAATTCTCAGTTAGGCTTCACACACTAACATGCTCATGTAGTTAGATAGTGTTTTGTTTGATGCGTCTAGGATACAACGAAAGTTTATTTTATTAATTAATTAATCTTAAATGTTATATGGCAAAACATAGAAAATAAACAATCCTAAAATTATGTGATTCATAAAAACCTTCTTGTAGTAAAAAAGCAATTGCCTTGTCTGTTTTATCACTTTTGTTTAGTTTTTCTTAACATCAGAAGATTACAGAAAAATTAAATATGTTATATTACGGTTTATTTAATACACGATGTTTCTATAATTATAGCATTTAGCTATTAAGTTTCTATCAAACTGTTTGTGTTTGTAAGATATTATAAAGGTCAATTAATGATAGATGCTTAGAACATTTGACCAATAATATTTATAAGGCTACGAAAATTTTATTAGACATTTCTCATACTCTATAAAGCATTCACTACGATATCCTACGTACTTTACTGACCTACATTACTTCCAAAATCCAGCGCCACGTGAATCCGAGTGTTATTGCATTTTCTGAACCGAACTTCAGCTGAAATAGTCGACTGTAAGAAATCTGAGAACATATGATTCTACCAAGATTGTTAAAAAATTCTAAGACAAACTTAAAAGTTGCAGTACATACTTCTTCCTCCTTCGCAAAAAGGGTTTTTATAGGGTTGATAGATCTTTGTATCATTGCGCAAGCACATGTTGGGGGCTGAGTAATAAATGTGTAAAATTATTTTATTTAGAAAAATGCTGTCTGCGTTCAGTGTGCAGTGGAATAGATATAAAAGGCGTACTTACTTTATCTATGAATTATAAAGGATTCATAGGCAATTTCATATGAGACTGAATATATTTAAGGACTATGTACACATGCATGTTACTCCACAAAAGTAGGTCAAAACCCAACACGTGCATATGCACGCACGATAATCAGTAGCTTAATTAAATACCAGGAAAATGATCCAAGTTTTCACTTAATCACTGAACAAATTAATTTGCAAACTTTTGATGTTCATTTGAAGCAAAGTGGGACCTAGCCAATCGGTTTTTTATAAAAAAAAAAAATCCATGAGCTGTCTTGTCTCAGCTTGTCTTAATTATAATCAAGTTAAATCTACAGCTACTGTTGATATAGGACGGGTTTTAAGACGTCCGACGACTGTACCTCATTCATAAGATTTTTTGCCAAAAAGAAAATTGTGTTCTCGAAATACTTTTATGTTCCTAGAAGAAAGTCCTTTATATTTAAGACATGCTTTCTAATTGCCGGTTGTATTCAACAATAATTCTTCGATAGTTATCTTTAAACATTAAATAGAAATTCGATAGAAAAAATGTATGGGAACTCGTAGTTTACATGATTTTTAGTACTTTTAAATATTTCTAACTTATTTAATATTGGTGAAAATTTAGAGATAATATTTTATTAATATATAGTGCTATACACGCAACACACAAATCACGAGGACCGCAGTATCGGGTAATGTGGCGTAATCGCGTAAATTCACTCGCTCTTGTAATTAATAGCTTGGTTTGTGTTATTGCGCTTGATGAGTGATGAGTGATAACCCTTATTTAGTCTCTATAAAACGCTCATCTCAATTTATCGTACTTTATGAAACATACAGATGATTTACGAGCGTTTATAACAATTGTGAAAAATAAAATATTTGAAATGTTTTCTTAAATACTAAATTGTCTAAAGTGAAATAACGATTTACAGGGTGTTTGGGGACGGCTCCCGAAAACAAAGACAGGTGATAGTTTTAATGACACCTTTGGTGAAGGGACAGA
The DNA here is from genome assembly GCA_025727935.1 of Hebomoia glaucippe. Taxonomy (NCBI): domain Eukaryota; kingdom Metazoa; phylum Arthropoda; class Insecta; order Lepidoptera; family Pieridae; genus Hebomoia; species Hebomoia glaucippe. Next base: position 10,167,584 of record JAOSYY010000013.1, on the reverse strand, counting down.
AAAAAATTCGATCCTGACTAAAAAAATATATATTTTTAAAACGTTTTATCACCGTTATTTCGCTCCATCATGTTAGGCCAGCTGTTTTTGATATCATGCTTCGTTGCTGGTCCTTTTTTTGTACAGTAATGTATTTTTTATGAAACTCGTTTCACTTACAAGATGGAACGTAAGTAATGCTAATAGAAAGTGTTAAAAATATTTCTTTTTTAATCAAAATAGATATTTTTTTCTGTTCCTTCTTCAAAGGTGTCATTAGTACTATCAACCGTCTTCGTTATCGGGAGCAGTCCCCAAACAACCTGTAAAGTAATAATGCCAACATGGTCCTGTATATGAATCGAAATTTGAAGACTGCATTCAAATAATTGAAAAAAAAAGGTAATTTGATGAAAAATAATGACAAAATTTACTTTTAAAATGTACAATGCTCGGTAAATAATATATTTAAAATCTTTAAAAGATTTCACATTCTGTTACAGCGAATTCATAAAAATTTATGAAATACACGGAATTCGTTGTATAACAATAAAATATTTTAATAAAAAAAATAATCCAGCGTGCCAGTGACGGGATTTCTGTACAGTCAGAATGCTTTTGTGGCATTCACTTAAAATGTCCTGTGTGACTATACACTACAATACTTATATTTTGTAGTAGATCTTTTGTTGAAAAATTTATCCTGTCGCTCATATTACGAAAAATTAATTCAATAGTACCTTGATTTAAATTAATGATGCAGCGTGGACAAATAGCGCTGGAATTTAATTGCAGAGGCTTTATTTATTTTTATAGGTGAAGAGAACGAGTTGTTTATTTGAACATTAATGAAATACGAATTAAGTTCTTGCACTTAAGAAACTAAATGATCTTCAATTGCTAGTAAGGATTACCCTATAATTTCTTGAAGTTTTTAAAATCGAAATAACCACGTGTGAGACCGGTTTTTAAATGCGAAATAAAATTCTGGGTGAAACGCTGTATTAATTTATTTTATGAAATTATTGTACGTTTCAGGTTTTTCTGCATTTACACCCGCATGCTACATTTTCCCACGTTAAAAAAGCCTCATTCAACGTATATCTATTTTTATGATTTCATTTGTGTTTTGTATTACTTTCTACGCTGTGAAAAACATTATGTAATGTTAAGGAAATAAAAATGCTATTATTTATTTTAATTCTTACGAAGAATTACTAATTCTAACAAGGTAATCTATAAATTATTGCCTTTCTCGATATATGTATGCAAGCTTGATTACATAAAGTTACGTCCGGTTTGTGTAGAATTGTCATTAAACAACATTCTCCCTAAATTTTGTAACAAATATGCAATATCAAAGGAGGTTCAGTTTAATCACTTTTTGCTAGTTATTGGTTAATAATATTAAGTAGAAATTATGTTACAAATTTCGTACATCATTTGCCATCTTTAATAAGAAAGAATTACAATTTGAAAATCCGGTCTGTTCTCAAATGACGTGTGATTATTGTAATATCTTTGGAATATAAGGAAACAGAATCCGCCTGTACTCGATAAATTTTAAATGTTTGTTTTATCTAAATAAATAGATAAAAAGTACAATATATGTATAATTCTTTTAATATATCTACGTTCACGTTGTACATCTATCGAAACCCGATCAATATATTTAATATTCGACTTTTTAGTATTACACCTGGCAACACAAGATGTATGTAATATTCATGAGAGGAATCATGCCGCGTCCGGTGGCTAGCAGGTGGACCGATCGCTACGTGACTTCGGTTTTCTGTTTAGGTACGTTCAATATGTGTTTATATTTACATTAACAATACATGTAAGTACTTCGTTCAGACAACGGTCAATGATTTAAAATGTAGGAATACCTTCCGTATATTTATAAAACGTAGAAAATCTGTTTTCTTTAATTTTCTTATCAAAACACGTATTTGGGATTACTTTAAAAAATTATTGGACCATAAATACGCTTAATACGCTATTTTTTTTAATACAATATATATCTGTTAAAATTCTGATGAGAAATTTTTAATCTCTAAAAACTACATTTATTCAAGGAATATTTAATCCCATTTCAAATAGTTTAGAGGTATGTTAAAACCATTGGTGTAGAAAGTTCAAGCGCTAAGAACAAAGAGTGTCGCGAAGTAAAAAAAAGAACAAAGATCAGTAATCCTCGCATTTCGTAATCCATTACCGCTGAAACAATGCGCCCAGTGCGGCGTGACATGAGGCGATGACGAGCGGTAATGTACTGCAAACTCTCAGGAGGAATGCTACGGCTGTCATTTCGTTCTAAGCTATTGTCTACATCACTATTACTTGAACTACATTTGTATCTTAACCTATGAGAGACAGTGAACTTTAATTTTCAAGTACTGAAAACTTTGAGAAAATATTTAATATTAAGAAAGTAAACTATAGTGTCGTTTATCAAAGCATGGACAGACACATTTCTTAGTCTGTTATTATGGACTAACCCTCTATAGTCAAAAATATTACTGAGGACTAGTCTGAAACAAATTTATTTTTAATTTATGATCTTAAAAATAATGTACGTAAGTTAGTGATATCAAAGTATGCTCCAAACTACAAACTTGGCTACATACAAGGATAGATGGAACATCAAATATAATTAATAATATCAAATTTATATAAAAATATAAAGAATTTGATATAGAATGAACTCCGATAGTTTTATAAAAATGATTAGTCTACGAGGACACTCTACGCATTTTAATTGGCAATATCTGTTATGAGCGATGTTGTATGAAACACACTCGGAATTACTGAAGTGTACTGAAGTCTATTCTTTGTAGTTCAGTGGTAAAGTCGTTGGGTTTAGCACATATACATCAATGTATTTCGTGAATACCTAACTAGTGGATTATATTGAAATATTGTATGCGATGAATCATCAAACATTTGAATAGATAACTTAGTACCAGCTTTATAACATCAGCTTAAAAACTGCATTAAAATTGGCCTTTTTACTTACAACCTTCGCATTAATATTTGAAGGCTTTTTAATGAGTACTCCGTTAACACTGTTCATCCTAATAAAATAATATACAAAAATAGTGACCTCTTCATTCGTTGCAATTTTTAAGTTATTAGGAATTTATTATGTATACTTGTGTGAACTGTGCGGTTATAATTTTATTGTAAAAGTTTTTTTAAATGCTTATGAGTGTATGGTAAAAGGAGAACATAACTAATGTCTTAAGGATTAGACTAGTTCAGGTAAAGATGAAAATCATATGATAATCCGTCGCTTAATTTCGAAGAAGCAAACAGCAACTTTGTTGCGTACATTTCAGATATCTAAGTATCTGTATGTATAACATATCCGAATACTTTCATAGAAGTATTCGTTTTAACAAACACCCAAGTCCGTAACTCGTACAAACTTTGTCAATATTTTTCTACGCGATACCCCGACATTGATTGGACTAACCGTTCAGGCGAAAAATAAAACTCGCGTAAAAGGAACGATACATTATTATCGGTGATATAATATTTCGTAGTATTTCGGTTGTAACATTGGTATCAATACACCTGTAATAAAAATGATAACAAATATGGATTGTATAAGTTTCCTTTTTATCTTAAAAGAAAAATTGCTCGGAGATTTAAAGTGCAGAGAACAGTTTCTATGAGAAAGCTTTCTATATGCTTGCTTTTTAAGTACAAACAAAGCCAAAAGGTATATTATTGTAATTTATACAGTTTTTAAAAGACTAATGAGTGTCAATAGTTAAAGATTGTTTTAAGATATTTTTATTCTAGTGTTTGAAGTGATATATATCGCATCGGAAGACTATCCCAAAAATCTAATTCCAAAATTGATATAAGTACTTAGATCGTGAACAATTTTAATAGGTACTAGTCTACATATCTTAAAACAGGCTTTAGGGCTTCATTACATAGAAAGGAGGCTATTTAGTTACTTGATTTCCACCTTAGTGTTGATGTATAGAATTTAACCGATTTTTTTACTATGGGTAAAGTTACCATTTTTGTACACTAATTATCCGTGATGAGTGTAAAAAATAAGCTGTCAAAGTCGGGTCACAGTTCAAAATTGCTTCCTTCAGCCAGAAAAGTATCTCTGCTTGTCTACGATATCACATTTATTTCAGTTTATTTTATTTCAACTACAAGAAATACTCATAAATAGGGTAACGTGATTTTATAGATACTTTATCACTTAGATTTTTCATGATTTCGCAATCACTTGAAATTCTTCGAGTGGAATTGAAATATTTGTCTTCACTCAAAGTGTAAACCGCGAAACTAAATTTCAGAAACAACTTTTGCAATAAAGGCGATGCCTGTCAAACTATCAAGCTTCTCTCTAGACAGCTGACTGAACGTAAATAAAAGCTTTTACAGTCCTTTTATAGACAAAGACCTGGTTTCAACTGCGAATGTTTAATTCTTTCAAAATCTGACACTAGTGAATCACTCATGTTCACCTGGACAGAATGAATACCGAACAACATCATAAAACAATACACTTTTCTTGAACATATTTTGGTAACGAATTACATTCTTTGAAATTTCTGTGAATCTCTAAAGGACATTAAATCTGTATCAACATACGATGCGTAATTTAAAAGCAATAAGTGAGTAAACAGACAGAGGAAGAAGACAACGACTTTATTTTATAACATTTTCACATAAAAACAAATTTTGAAATAGTAAAAGGCTTTTCTTTCAACATACCTTTAGGGAACGTCAATATCAAGTAATTGAATAAGCTTTTAGATGAATCGTTTTATCCAAATGAAGTGTGTATACGCATTTACCAAGCAAAAAGTTTTATTATCTCGCATCCACATAGCATTGGATGTATTTCCATTTCTGGGCTTTGAATTTTAAATTTTACTACATATGAAATTTAAAATTAATTAGCGTAGAAGTTCGGTAAACAGATTTATATGCAAACAACAAAAAATTGCAACAAAATGTAATCGAAGAATAATTTAGCCATTAGAATAGGGTACAGTATTTTTGCTGTTAAAGTATTAGCTCTGGCTTAACAATTCGCTCTATGGCTCACAAGTATATGTAAATGTTTACGCGTATGGAACCAAAGGTGCTGGCTTCTAGTCCCGAGGTAACAATAAAAGAAAATCTCATCGATTTGGTTCGAAGAGCTAAGAAGACTAATCACTTACCCGTAATATATTGTGTTTGAGATATTATAATTTTTGAAAATTTATTTAAAATTATGTCCTACTATTAAACCGTTCTATTTTTTTGAGAAGGTTAAACAACACTGTCTTGTTGAACATTAACAAATAAATGCATATTACATTAACAAAACACGTAAAAGACGTAATTTTTAATAGAATTCCGTTATGTATTAGTTTAATGTCCAATGAAACGGGCGAGGGTAGACGCCATGTGGAAAGCATTATACACACCCGGCCAAGGAATTACTGATATGACAATAACGCATAAAATATAACTATATTGTGATTTAATTTAAATATCAAATGCATCGGATTAATTCTCACTTCAATGAAAAATAGAAAGCAGAAACAAATATAAAAATATTCTAGTGACGTTATTATTGCAATGTGTTGATGAAACTTAAATATAATAGATTTAAAATATTTCCAAACTATCGATTTTACATAATATTTATAATATAAGAGAGAAATGTATTATTATATATAATGTAATAAAACACTGCTGTGGTTCGGAATCAACTGCAATTTAGAACTGTTATAGGCAGTATCATAGATTTAATTATAACTGCACAATGCGCTGGCGACTTTAGTTCTCGAAATCACATTTCCAAATTTTCTGTTACTATTTACTGGGTCAGTGTGCCATCACGATCCTGTGACGTTGGATGCGTCACTGCTTAGACATTGCGCGCGCACGACTTCACTTTGGTGTTATTGTTAAAGTTATGATTTTAATTATCCTAAATGCTTAAAGAGTGAATTGTACGATATTGAAAGCTTTATATTAAGCCTTTTAACGTTTAATTTAAATATGTGTTAGCGAGCCTCACTAATAGTTTATAGGTTAAGTATGATGTGCATTCTGTGTAAGTTGGACCAATCAGTGACATAATTAATACGAATAATTAAGTGTTGTTATAAAATTGATGTAGTTTGTACATCCGTCCATTTGCGGACTTTGTAAAAATTTATAAGTTTAGTATGAAGCGATAAGAATGTGGTATCATTTATAAAGTGTATATACAAACAATTTTAGTAACTACCTGTAGTGTAGTTTCGCCAGTTGCTGCTCTTTTAAAAAACGTTTATTCAATTTTTATGCTGTTAATTTGTTTGATTATTTGTTTAATTTTGGTGTCACACTTATTTTTATAGTTTTAGCATATTCCTTTTGACAAATTAGGGTTAGCTTTTTTTATATAGGTTGTATTGTATACATTACACTGTACGTATATGTCATATTTAATTTATTTAAAAAATGTTTTAATACATAAATTTTAAGATTGTCTACAGAACTTAGTATCAATTCTTTTGTTGGTGAATTCGGCCAGCATATTTTATTATTTAACTCAGTTCTCTTCTTCACATTTATATTTTTTAAGGGGTTTAATTGTACAATTAATAAAATGGTCAAATTTTTATATACTAAATTTTAAGAAAGATATTGTATTTCAATTAAAATATTAGATATAGTTGTCATGGCTTCAGTCCAAATTCGCAAAACTTTATTGTTGTTTAGTAAACTTACAAAATTGGACAATGAAATTGAACATAAATCGGTACTGGTTTAATTAAGCACAATTGCCGTAGTGATATATAAGAATAGGTGTAGTTAGGAATTGGATAAATTGCATTGGATTGTTTATTTTACTGCAATACTACGATCCCGTATCTTTGGATGTTCAAATCACTGACTGCATATTAACGATAGGAATATACAGCAGTGAAATTACGATTACATACCATTAGGCAAATTTATTTTCCTTCAAAATGGTATTTACAAAGTGCATAGCTGAATTGGTCGTAAAAATTGGACAATTATGGTGAATTCATATATTAAATCAAACAATTAGTATAAAAATGATTGTATGTATTATAATAGAAATAATTCTTGTTATAATCGTTCTAGGAGGGAATGTCTCTAAAAACTTTTATGAGTTGATCTAGGTACACTCATAAAAAATGTTTTATAAAAGAAACAATAAACCATCGCAAGCGCGGCACAATCTCATTGTTAATAAAATTTAAAAACTGTTACAAGATAAAAAATCACTAGCAAAGGACAATATTTCCATATAGGTATAAAACGCATTGCTTTAAAAACGCACTGTGGTTTTTTGGATTCGTTTCACAGAAACAAATGTAATTATTGCGGACTTGAATTCGGCTTTTACATATACGAAACGTCCAAAAAAATAATAGTTCCAGTTATGTTGTCGGATACAAATAAAACCACAATACATCGGCCACAAATCAATCGTTTTTCCATTTCGTAGACCGGCTGAAAGGTAAACTAAACGCGACGCGTTTGTTTCCTGTTTGTTTTACGTTGTTTGTAGAGAGATGTTGTCAAAGGCAACAGGAAAGATTGAGTGATTGATTTGGAAAGTTTCATGTAGTTAGGGAGAAGATCTAATTTTGATAGATAATTTTTGGTCTCATAATGTTTTTTTGGATACTGCGAGCAATTAAGTTATGGGGACCGTTAAATTATGTAATTTATTAGGGTTTAAAAACTAAGAGAATATTAAAATGTAGCTTTTATTATCAGATTTAAAAATTAATTTCTAAAATGAATTATCTAAGCCATAGTAACGAAGTATCGTTCAAAGTTCAAACTGTGCTTGAAAGGTAAGATTCCACAAGAAAATAATATGGTATATTGAGATCGATTTTACGGATTTTTATTTTTTAAACATAATTTTCTTTTTCTAAATAACAATTAGTATTTTATAATATACATAAACTTCATAGGATGATAATTTGATGATGCTTTAGAATTGATCCATGGATGGAATCAGAGGGTTTTGATTTTTAAGTTAATTTGACATTATTATGGCATTAAAAAACAGATATTTAATGCTATATCACGCTTTTGCATATTTTGATGAAGGGCTTTTAAGGATACATCATTATTTTTTGACACGTAAAAGTCTAGACTGTATTTTTGTTTTATTCGTTGTGTCTTCTGCTGCATACGTTCAGGCGAGGATTGACAAAGATATACCTGCATATAAAATAGTAATATTAATCTTTATGTATATAATAATAATGAGCGTACGTTTGTGTCCCAGTCTACTATTTCATGTCTTTAAGTGTTTTATTTACGTTAGGTTTATAAATACCGGGACCTGTATATAAGTAGATTAATTAAATATTTTGTGATTAAGTTCTGAATACTTGAAAGTCACTATATTATTTTAACATTTCAGGTTTAGTTTAGAATTTTTCTTATATAACAACTGTGCTAAGCCAATATGAGTCGTTAAATTGTATGTGTACCATTTAACAAAATATGGCATGACATAATAACTTGGTTAGTTATGTGCCTTTAGTATCTTTGAAAGAAATTAAATTTTCTTGGGAAAATAAACCGTACATAGATTCAATACGATAACATTTTAATTATAAAGTGATTTTCAGTCTTGTTTGCTTTAACCTTGTACACTTTTGTGTAAGTGAGAATCTTATGAACACTAACGATGTTCATTAGTGTCACTGTAAACACGATAAAGGTGATGTAAATCACCTTTATGCACCCACCCTTATTCTTAGTACAGATTATTCCTGATAGTTGGGATTTTTTAATAATTGCAAGTCGAGTGTTGTAAAAGTTTTTTTTATTTAATGTTGTATGTAACATGTTAGAGTGTGGCATAAGCTTTCTTCCACCTGGAAACCTCTTGTGGCATTTAAAAGCTTTTCGGAGTGATCTCACGTTGTTGAGGATTTGAGCCTGTTGATTGGCTGTTCCCTCCAGGACTACTTGTAAGAGCGTGTTGTACGCTCGCCTGACGAGCGTGCATCGGTGATGAAAATATGGTTACACCATAAGAAAATTAAGGAAGAAAGAAGTGAAAATGGTTAAATAGGTAACATCAGGATGTCATGTATACTATTGTTTCTACTACATAACCAACTGTTTTGAGAACAATAAAAAAATATAGATATATTTGAGTAAAAAACTTTTTCGACTGATTTATTTCAAAACAATTATCGTCCTTACTACGGGAGGTTTCATTTATTGCATTCGAAGCGATTTTTTCAAATTATTCCAACTGTTATTAAACTGTCTGTGATCTTATGAAGCTAATATACGGTAACTCATAATATCATGTAAATGTTGAAGGAGCTACATTGCACCGTGAGACGTGGCGTTGAATTAATTCTTATAATAGCGTGCTATATTGATGCGATGTTAATTACACTGTGCTAGATATAAAATGGAAATATATCGTTACATATTACTATGGCACTACTATACTAGTTCTAATTAATATAGATTTAGTAGTTCGTGATTTACAGAAAATTGTGACAACTTTTAAATTTGTAGTGTACTGATGAGACTATTCGTGGTGGTACTTCTTATAGCTTATTGCTAAACTTTTATACATTAACGGTTGATTATAATGTATCAATTTAATACGTTATTGAAGGCCATAGTGGTTTTGTAAGTGAATGTGACACTTGTACGAGTAATTACCTGTTTTACAACAGCAATAACATTTTAGACTGCCAATGGAATGGTCCCCGGTACCCAAATTTGTAGCTAAAAGCGTTCGATAATCAATAATACACGAATAATTAGCGTTACTATAGTAACGTAATACCAAAATAACATTATTAAAAAATATTGCATGATTAGAGATACAAATTTTCTTTCGCAAGGTCAATGTTGTAAAAAACTTGTTACAATATATAAAGAATTACTACTGAGGAACTTTCCAAAGTTTCTGAATAATTATTATAATTAATTTTCCTTCAGAGGTCGGCCCGAATTTAATAGAAGAGGGAGTTTTAAGCTTGTTTAGGAATTTAAAATGAAAATTTTCAGCTTCATGAATCGGAGTGTTTTTAGGAGTTTGTAAGTAATAAACCGAACAGTTAGTGGTAAAGCAAATATTGAAGTCAATAAATTGATTTCAAACTTTTTAATTTGAATAAGTCTTTGATTATATTACAGGTGTTATTTTCATATATTACCAACTGATGCCTGGGTTTTCAAATGTAAACAGTATAAATATCCCAAAGAGACAGAGAATTAGAAAACACTGTAGATATACCTTTTTATGATCGTTAAAACAAAATTGAATTATCTCACATATATACAAACATCCGATTCTTTCTCTTTTTGTCTAAATTTAAAATCTACTTATCTTTTCATAAATCATATTAAACGCACGAAAAATTGTGAGATTTTGCAAAGGATCGTAAAAAATATATTATTAACTGTAGAATTTCAACTACTCGGCGATGACTACTATTTACCTATTATCTCCTTAACATTATGTTTCTTACGTACATAACTAACATATCTGTCTGTAAAAGAATTAAAAATATATATAAATGCTATTAATATCTATACAATGAAGACACAAGAGCACGTGCAAAAGTAAAAGCCTATAAAAATAAAAACACGCAAATTATTCAACGACATCATAGAATTTTTATAAAGTGCCAATTCTCGAGATCTCGGTAGGTAGTAAATATTTACGCGAACCGGCAATTTCGCCGTACGACAATTTTATATAAGATACTTATGGCACCGATGACGTCATAAAGTGTGAAATTCAAGCCTTTACGGTGATTGTATGTACTCATTATTATGAGTTGCTTGAACCTGAAAATCCTCGTGTTTACCTGTACACAGGTATTCTGCAGTAAATTATTTAATATGAGAACATAATTCGCTGTAATTAATTAAATTTTAAAACTGGAATATACGATAACAACCTTTTTGAATTCCCGTGTCCTATAGTGGGGCATGGAGCAGATGAAGTTTCAGTAATTATTTTGTTTTATTGACTACTCGACAATCCGGATTCTGTCCATTAACTATTTTTATCCTGTTCATTTGGGAGTCTAATCTGGACTTTCCCTTACTATAAGAGGTACGCAATTCACTGACTCACAATGATGAGATAAATAATAGTACTTTTAAATTGGGTTAATTTATCTGATATAGTTATTATAATGTTTAAAAACTCTTATATATTTTATTAATATTTATAAAAATCTGCCATATTATTCTCTTGTTTTATTTTAATAGGGGCTACGATTAAATGCTTTTATTTCTTATAACATATTCTAAGTTTAAAACCTCGTCAGGATCTTAGGTATGAACTAATTTTTGCCCATAAAAGGAGAAAATATGTTAGCCTATTATCTCAGCGTCTAAATCTAAGCTCAGTGCGATATGCCCGCCAGCTTATATTGTTTATGAACAGCGATAGTAGAGCTTTCGCAATGTACCGTTGAACATTTCGAAACAATAAATTGCTTAGATTGTGTAACTTAAAAAACTCCATAAATATGACAACAAAAATATTACCTACCAGACGTTTGGTAAGATATGGAATATTCATAAGACATAATAAAAAATAAAATAGAAGTTTTCTAATAAATTTTTAATAATATCTTAATAATAATCAACTTGTTTTCATTAAAATATAAGAAATAAAATATGAAACTAATATTGGTATGGTCTCAATTTAAAAAAATTGAGGGCTCTGTAGCCTAGCGGTTGGGTAAAGTAACCGTGGCGCCAGAGCACCGGGTTTGAGCCCCAGTCGGAACGCAGTTGCATTAAAAAATATGTAATTTGTGTTCTGCCTCGACTACGGGCTGCCTGTGGCCGGTAGTTCATTTTTATTTTTTACAATAAAATCGAAACATGCAAAATCGAAACAAGGAAAATTTATAAACATATGAGTGCCCATACAATATTATAAAACCCTTTTAAATCGAACTTTCTCAGAAACAAACAAAGAATCAAATAGAAGTAGCAAACAATCTATTCAGCCGTAGAAGATCGCCGATCGACTGCACCTTAGCCGAAGAGTCACTTACATTGGAAAGCCAGCTGGAGCTTTTCAAAGCACCCATTTTCAAAGTGTACTGAGGCTTATTCCGTAGTGAAAAGATGAATGCGATGTGACCCAGCTTTCAGCAATAGATAGTTCGAAGGTGTGGGGTGCGCGAGACAGCGATTCCATTGCAATGCAGTAACATAAGACACTTAGATTGCGGTTTTGCTTACGAAATAGATTTTGCTTTGAATTTTAAAATGATTCATCTTATTGAATAAAGTATATGCAAGTGAGATTATTATATACGTATTTAATATTTCGATGATTTTGCTGAAGCAAAATAATTGATGTATGAGGGGTGAATTGCTAATGACTAATGAAGAAATTTAGAAATTCACTATTTTTTCTTTGTATTTGTTGGGAAGTCCTATTAAAATTCTGGCAATTCTGTGCGGCAAAGTGCTACTAAACAAATAAAAAAAACGTCGTTTTGAATAAAAGAAAAAAAATGAATTGTTGTCTTCATTTTTTACGTATAAAATTATCTTTAGAGATATTCTACATATATTCATAAGATGTCTTATAAAACATTCAAGCAACTTAATATAATATTTGCTAACTCACCTCGAATTAATCCAGTGTTTAATAAAGTTTCAAATTAAAATTACAAATAAGCTCCCTGATCCGTGATATTGCAACGGGGCGTCTGAAAAATACAAAAACGTCGGAGCCAACGACCCCGTGCCCTAAAAGTTTGAAGCTAAAAAAGGACTATGCCAGGAAAATCTCCGTAAAATAAATGATGAAGAAGGCGTAGGCAAACTTTAGGATAGTAATATTTTCTTCAGGCAGGCTCTTTCTTTGATGAGGTCGTTGGTCTAACGGTAAGGACATCTTACACCGTACCAGGACTGAACAGGTTTGATTTCCACAGAGCGTTTAACGATTAATAACCGTTTCTACATATTATTGTTCATTTACTCACTTTGCACACACCAAAGAGTTTAAAATGTATAAGATAACGAACCATCGCTTAATATTAAAAAGTAATATTAAAAATAGTTAAAATAAAAATATATAATAAAATATCTATCTATCTATCTGACTAAACAGCTTTTACCTACCTGTACTCTGACAAAAAGTTAACATAAACTACAGAATAATTTAAATAAAGTTTAAAAACGTAAACAACACTGTTTTGTATTGTACAAAATATATTAAGAGCTTAACACCATTCTGATACAGTACATAGCCCTCTCAGTTATGAAAACTTCAGATAAGCAGCATTTTTAAGAAAATTTTAAACTTTCACTCTACGTAGTAAAATTTATTTATACTAAGGATCTTAACTCAGTAATACTACGCTCTTACATGCAATGATAATATTAAGCATGTATACAAAACTTTATTAGAGGTAAACCAAATTTCATCCAAGGTCTACGACAGAAAAGTGATAAGCGGAAGATTAAAATAAAGCTGGTCGAAGTTTTTACTTTCTCTTTGATTACTGGTAGTATAGTACACTGTGGTTATATAGCCTGTAAACTCGCAGATTAAATTCGTTCCTTTATGAAAATCTGCACAGGTTTATTGTAATACGGGATTAAATCTGTTTTTAATTAACCTAAAGGAAATGTAACAAAAATGAAGTCAAGATCTAATCGTTTCAAGGAAACCTCTACAAAGGAATGTAGAATGTGCAGTAAATTAACTTAAAAACTAATCTAACTCTCTTCTTACTGTATCGTTAAAGAAAATTTTAATAAACTACGAGATAATATTTTTCATGCACCTGTTGTACATTCATAACTATAACATAATAATTAAATATTTTTCTTGTTACATATAGAGAGGGTTGTTGCAATACTTTATACACGTTGTATATAACATTTTTTCGTGATGAAAATAGACTTGGACCTTGTGCAACTAAGTGAAAGAATTTGTAGTTAGTCCCGGAAATTACTTTTCAGAAACTCATAAACAAACATCAATTAGATTCTTATATATTTTTTATTCCAAAAATATATGTAATTAATATTATTTTTAAAAAAATAGATATGGTTAGAGTAGCGTAAACTCCGTAGTCGAAAAGAAATTGTATTTTTTTGTAAAGTTTGAAATTGTATATTTTTAATAAAAAATCCTGGCCACATATATTTCGGCACATAATATTAACGTAGAGCTTTTAATATTCTTTCTAGGCAAACTTTGAGCTTTCCAATATAACTGTCATATTTTGTCAAGAGTAGAACCTCTATTTAATAAAGCCTTGCCTATATCAGGCTTCACTTGAGCTTAGTTTCACAATTTCCGTATCAAAAGTGACTCGGTCACATGAAGGTTGCCTGTTTTCAATTGAAAGAGGCTTTTATCGATGTCTGACAAACTAGGTCAACATTTTCAGCCTAACTTGTGACTTGATGCTGTGGTTAACTGAAAGGATTGCGTGGAAATAACTAAGAGTTGCTTTTTATAAAAATATATTGGCCTTTTGAGCTTATAGGTTTGAGTTTTTAATGAAAGATATTTTTTAAGATTCTGTTATATACTAAATATTATAAAAGAGCATTTAACAAGATTGTAGGCAAATTACAAATTTTAATCATAAAAATATTTCCTTATCGTTTATAAACTATATATTTTTCGAATACTTAATCAACTAGGACGATTTTTCGTAAAATACATACTGTGAATGTAAAAGTGACCAACCTCTAATTACATACAAGGATTGTTAAAGCCGTAGTTACGCAATGAAATAAAAATATTCAAATTTAAACTAGATAATTCAGCCTCGGAGCCCTTCAGAGTAAGAACATTATATTATCTTTGCAAATAAGACGTATAAACGATAGAATTAATCGCTTCGAAGATCGTATCTGGAATTAAACGAAAATTCAGACGTGCATTCAGTATTCACAGGAGACAAAGATATCTTCTGTCGTAAAAGTAAAGAGCATTTCGACGCTGTCTCGGAGGGATAGGATCTGTTTAACCTCCAAAGAACAAGTTGTAAATCAAGGAGAATAACTTTTGAGATTAAAGCGCATATGTTTTTGGATTTTCCTACGATCATACTAGGAGTTATATGGTCGTCTTATTTAAGCAGTAGCTTAGCTTTCATTACAGAACGCACTCCTATCGAAAAGATTTTAACATACGAGTATTATGTAACCATAAAATCGGTACTTTCTTAGATTTTGATTTTACTATTAATTTTGATTACGAATAAACTTTTTTATTTGTTGCAGTTAACATACATACATTTATTGATATATAGGTGAAATAAATTGTACTATGGTACTGTAAGGAAATCATTTCTGCTAAAACAAACACCTCATTACGTCACACGACATTGTACAGGAAAACACACATATATGATCTTTATGTTATATTTTCTGAACCCCGTCAATATTTGTCACCTCGATTGGGTTTATTCAATAATAGCTGGAGGTTGTATGTGTGGAATCGAGATCGGAGCAAATACTCCAATGAAAGAATTTCTTATTGTCGTGATATCACCAATGAATTTATAACTTGCGGTTTGCGCTTTAACGAGAACTTTCCATTCATTTCTATTGATACGAAATATATATTTTGTGTGGT
>JAOSYY010000013.1:10135189-10151871 GCA_025727935.1 Hebomoia glaucippe | reverse complement strand
CAATCACCGCGCCAAAGGTTCGATTCCCGTCTCATTTCATTTTGTAAGCTTGCATGTATTGAATGGTGAAACAATTTTCTACAAAATTATATTTAAATTAATTATAAGTTACGTAGCACAGTTTATAGAATAAAAGGTAGTTTATAGGAGTAAAGCGTGTTTCAGCGAAATCATATGGCCGAGGTATTATGTATAAACATGAGAGATTGACTTATCTGATACAAAATAGTATTAGATGATAGATATAAATGAAATAATAAGCTTGGTTATTTACCACCTGTTTACACTCCTATTTCACACGTGGAAATAACTTGCTTAAATATATAATGCAAATAAAATCAGAATTCAAGCTTTTATTATAAATGAGTACATTTCTGGTTTTTTTATAATTTTAAATCATTATATTTTGATAGATTCTATCGATAATCCGTTTCTGTGACACGACTTGATATATTACACGAGGTAAAGATTCATTTGAGTTAACGGCTTCGTATATTCATTTTTCATATCATTACATAAACATAGCGGGCCTTGCTATATTTATTCGTTAATGTAATAATTTATTTTTATGTTAAACCTATGTTTAAACATGAGATAATCACTTTAAAAACCTTTGATATTGTTAAGATCTGTCAGATATACATAATATTTCATTTTTAATATTAAACCTTTATATTTGTATGGCCAAAGTGTAACATTAAAAGTGAATATCACGTGAGAGGGAATTAGGACCGTTTTTTGAATGTAAAATAACTATATCGTATAATGCAATAAGAATAAATAATATTATGGATTACGGCGTAAAATTGTACGTTTTTTACGTAAGAATACTTATATGCATCTATAATATGTATAAATATAATTGTAATACCAATATATAGGTTTCATTTTTCATGAGAACTACAATATTTAGGAGTAAAACGTCATATAAAGTATATAATATTTGCAAAAAATAAATACGTTTCTCTAAAATAACCGTACAAGATGATAGTTGAAAAAAGTAAATATGCAATATTGCGTAGTAATAGGATGATTTATTGATAAAACATTATGCTATGAAATGCGTGTAAATGTGTATAGTCCCTTGGGACAAAGCGATTCGCCCGCCAACTGATAAGTCAGAAACGTGCCTCGGAATAAATCGCGGCTCGTGATCAGCATACCGTTACAAAAATACTACTCGAATACACTATTTGGTACTCTCACCGTGTTCACGGACGTATTATTATGTCTGTCGCATGGAAATCATTTTTATTCACCAATTCCACTGCACAGTGGTATATTTCATAGAATTTATTTTCTACTGATATTGTTACAAAATTGCATGTGGTGTATATTCGTAACAAATCATACATAATTGTGCTATGTATATTTTATCGCGATATCAATTGTTTAATTGATCAAATCACGTCCATAAACAATGAAATTGTTTTCGCCTTATTTTGTTTTTTCTTCAGTCGTTAAAGTTTATAGAGTAAAGCTGAAATGCGCATCATAAATTATGTAGCTTGTCTTGAGTGCTCTACAACAAAAGTTGTGACGGACAGACTGATTAGTTGACAGCTGTCAAAGTTTCACGAAACGTTGCGTGCCCCATAGCATTAAAGTATAAACAACTCCTGACTTTTGTGTTTATGTTTCAATCGTTAGTTACCTTTTAAACGCTGGTTCAAAAGTGATAGCACTCTTTGATCAATGTACAATTTGTCTGCTGGACCTGTAGTTTTTTAAGATTTATATATTTTTCTATTATATAAATGCTTTACTTTACTTAATAATTGAAATATAGTGAATTGCATATGTAATGTTTTGCGCATAGTAATGAATTTATTTATCAAATCAATATTAGAGAATGATGTGTAATATAAGAAAAATAGAAGTTGGTGATGTTTTGTTGTTGAATAATTCTTAAATTTATTCCAGGGAAATTCTTAGGACATATGTGTGTTTTTAAAGTAATTATAAATAAGGTAGAAGATAATATTATACTTTTATTAGATAAAGCGTAATATAATCTTTGTATTGCATTATTTATATACAAGGAATAAATTTTCATTTAAATAACTTGTCCCGAAGAAATAATTTGGGTTGAGTCTGGGTCGGTAATTAAGTCTTCGCAACGTAGGCGTTTCAGAAATTATTTTATAAAAACCTAGCGGTACCCGACGGTTTCACCCAAGTTGCTTTTATATAAATACTTCTACAAAAAGAAAATATTCGAAAGTGTCGACTTTCAAGATTGGTCAAACGATGAATTTATTTTACATAAAGTATCAAGGGAGACGGCTATTCACCATTATACATCTCATTCGGTATAGGCGTGGCTGCAAATAAAATAAATTTGGACGTTCCCTGAAATTTATGAAGCAAACTCATAGAGTAAGTATATATCCTATTAAAAAATTTAAATGCGAAATGCGAAACAGGTTGCACTCATCTTATGTTGAGCTCAGAGATTTGAGTATAAATTATCACTTTTGTTCCATTAAAGGGGGCAAACGGCTCACCTTCTTCTTCTTCTATTAAGAGATTTCCATTATCTTTGGGCATCCGTAAAACCAGGGGTTTTAGAAATATGTAGCAGGCCTTTGAATAATTGTTCCTTCGCTTCTTAAAAGTCTTCAAGTATTCGGTTCACATTGTGCCATATCATGTCGTCCTCACGAACTTCTGCTTAGTTTGTCTAGAAGTGTGCTTATTATCGAGTAAATTGCTGAGGAGTCTTTTACCGTTACCGTCAATAAAAGGCGATCCTAGAGAAAAAGGTTATTTTAGAGCACTCACATTTAGGGTGGTAGTTAGATTAAAAATTTAGTTTAAATTGAGTTGCTCAACGTATGTATCTAATGTAATTGGTATAATTAGTATCATATTTAACTCACTGCCTAAAACTACAATATTTTCAAGTTTCTATAAGATGACATGCCATACATATCAAATTGCGACATAATAACAAGGCAAATTACGTCCATCTTAATGACGATTCAGACATCTAAATAAATACCTAAGACTATTTATATTGTCAGTAGGTTAAAAAAGCTCTCAATGACCGGGGTGAATAGAAGTGAATTTATTCATAGTCTATCCCTTGGTGGAAATTAAGTGTCAAGCGAGCGCAGGATCATTACTGTAGAAGGATGGAGGAAATCGGTACATCAACAATGGACACTTTCAAATAGTCGTTTATTATCTTCATTTGTTTGAAATGGTTCTTTTGATCACGTTCACGTTAAATGGAGTTTTGAAACGGTTAATCTTTAACTTTGGATTTAAGAATTGGAATCTTTTGGTTTATGTATACTTACTTGTTCATTGTAAAATATTTTCGTCGATATATAAAATTATTTTTAGCTTTGTTTCCAGGCGACACGACACATTTTCGATTCAGAGTTTAAAATTTTTTCTCTTTTGGTCGTAGAGTTTCTTTGAGGGTTATGGAATAAATATATTTCTCTTGTTGATAATTTTTTAGTTGAACTATGTCTCTTGTATACATTCAACACGCATCCATTACATAACATTGCATTTTAAGGCCGAAGTTTCAGTAAATCTTAGTGTACAATGTATTCCGTTAGATGTTGCGGGAACCGCATTGTACTGTCACGCGAAGTTAATCTGTGGTTAACTTATGTGTACATTGATTCACCAATGAATGTCAAATTCAACTAACCGTCAAAATACACTTTTATTTTGTTTTAAAGATAGAGTTGAACATTTACCCCGTTTCTTGTTCTAGTAAAATAAGACAGAAAACTTTAAAGTATACATATTTGTTTACGCTGACATGTGATTCGATATAGGTTAGTAACAACTTAAGTTGTGTGGTCGGGATCTTACAAAGTCCATGATATCAGGAAAAATCAAATTAAAAAATTCTTCCGGGTGCACAGGTCACCACCAAGCATCTAAATGTCTGTAAAATATAGTCATCCCTGAAAGAGACTTATAAAAATGTCTGCTGCAATCCAAATGCACTTCATATTACCGTCTTGAAGGATGCTTACTACAAGGTAAAGGTAAGATAAGACAAAGAACTCTATAATCCATTATTAATAATGAAAAAATTTAGAGGTGAAAGGAGAAAATACCACTTGAATCCTGTTATTTTACAGTTACGTACAAAAGTACATGCAATGTCTGACTTATACAATTCTTTTAAAAGAACTTATGAATTGTAAATTATCTCTGTGAATGGTTAGCCGAGTGTCTATTTAAATGAACTGCTGTAATTTAACATAATCGTAATTCAAAAAGTTACGAAAGATTCGGATGTAAAAAAGTCAGTTATCTTTTCCTTTCACCCTACGGAAGACCTTCATTTAATTAAAAAAATAAATTAAAAATTCAAACATTCATTAATATCAAGCCACGAATTATGCTGAGTACGACAGATGTCCGAAATTTAATTTTATACAAGACTTCCTTTTCGTTACTTTTAATATCTCTCAGCGGATCGGATGTTCGCCATAGATTTGTTTTAATAAAACTTCAATTTATTTCGTCTTTTAGCTTAAGAAACTTGATTTATTTTAATTAATTCCGTTGTATCTTCTTACATATTTATTTTTGAATCTTCACCTTCAATATAATCTTTATAGACTAAAAAATGTTTGAGTGTTCCAATAAGTGGACGAATTTAATTATGAATACTTTACAATTCTATTATTCTTATTTTGTTGTATGAACAAAAAACGAATTTTACATTGTACGAATCACGATGTACATAATTGAGTGTCTGTCTCTATTATTATTACACATACAAAAGGGTGATAAGTTTTCTTTGTCTAATATCGAGTCAGATCACGGAACCGTTGTGTCGTAGTCGATTTTGTCATCCTTAATGATGTTATTAATGATGAGTGATGATGAAATAAAAGTAACTTAAAATCCTCCTTTTAGCAATAGCTACAAAAGAAATCATCAATCGATCCAGCTCTTTCGGATATATTTAGAAACAAACAAACAAACATTTTATAAATTGTATATTTTTAAGTACGGTTTTTATTTAATTGGATTAGATTTAGATTAAAGATTAAAATTACCCATAGCATAAAGATGATACAAATTTAAGTATGAGCAAACGATTCGTGCATTCATGCGATATGAACTCAAGATCACTTACCACTCAAGTTATAGTATCGACTTTAAGACTTTGTAACAACAGACGCTTGCAAGTAAACAGTAGGAGAGTTGAGGGAATGTATAAATCAAACATACTCGCTGTAAACCGGGCTAACTTCCGGTTTGTTTGTGACAAGCGCGGTGTGCAAGTTTTGAAGAAATTTATCTACATTTATATACGACTAGCTGTTACTTGCGACATCGACCGCCTTTACATCACAATTAGGGTACTTTTTGAAAAATAGTGTGTTCTGTTTCGATGTAATTTCTCGAATATCTTTGTGTCAAAATGCTATTCAAATCTATTTTTGGCTTGAAATAATAATAAACATACAGTTTTTTTATAATATTGATACAGATATACATAACATTTTTTATATATTTTGTATAGTTACAATTTTTCTACTTTACTACAGAAAGGATTAAATTTCACATATTAGGTATAAGAGACGAATTTGAGAATCTATAACCTGAATCTATAATAAATAATATTCGGTCCTTTTATGTTAATTTTAGTACGGATAATTTAATTTAGTGATGCATTGTCGAAATATCATTTTTATTTAGTATCGTAAAATATTGTTGCGCACTACCTACAGACAATTAAAAAATTAAAACACGCCACGATGATGCATCAGTTTCAAAGTATTTACATACAAAGATTCGTTTTTCTTTTTGTTAGCTTTTCAACCATCCTTTTACCCAATAAAGAATCTTGAACTTTGAATAGACTCTTTACTCAAAATCGGTTGAGAATTTTTTCAGCTGTGTATGTAAAGGTTACTGAGGTACATGAGGGGTAAGTTATTACAACTAAAAAGGCTTAGATCAAAAGGCCAAGGTCAAACGATGGTCGCTGAACAAATTGCGTTCAGACCTTGAATACAAGTGTTCAATTTTGCGTTATATTGTTGTAGAATGTGGTAGGCGTTATTGAATTAGGCTGAAGAATATTATTTTCTTTTGCTTCTTAAATATATTTTGCTAGGTTAATATAAGAGAGTAATAAAAATATTAGACTTTTTTCCGATGATACAACAAAACGCGGCGCCATGCCTTTGGTTTCTGTCTCATGTCACCGCTTAAATATACATACATAAAACTTTTCACTAGGTCACAGACTTTCTATTTTGCAGGTTAATGAAACGATTAGTACATTTAATAACCAGCTATAGTGTGTTGATTATCCTAATTTAATTTTAATACGATATTATTGTTTTTTGCAGACATGATCGTTATGATGTGTTTAAAAATTTTAATGTTATTACGATGTTTTTAAGGAATCAATTTGAGATTCAGATGTCATATGACATAATTCAACATGCACCAATGACTGGTTTATATTTTTATTAATTCTTATGATTTGCTACCATTACCTTCAAACAGTTTGATCTTTGGCTAATTTGTTTAATTAAAACTTGCATAAATAATGTAAACGTAATAACAAAAAAAATATTGATTATCCACTGTATGTTCAATATAATATTACGATACAGAAATAAAACGTTCTTTATCATGTCAACCCAAAGCTTCGAAAAAGCTCCAAATCCATCCATGCTTTGACTGATAAAAGTTATTGAAACAATTCAAACGTGTGAAATATTGAGAATGGCCTATTCGCAAGTTTTGCTAAAATATCGCTAGATCATTTCGTATCAAAATTTAATAAAAGACAATTTCGATGAGTTATTTTGACATTTAAATGTTAACCATTTTATGTGTAAAATTTTAGTCGAATTACAGTATTTTTGCCTCTTTTATTAAAATACAAATGATGTACGAAAGGAAAATTGTGTGACAAGAAGAGCTTTAATTATAAGCTCTGAGGAAAAAACAAGATAGTATAGAGTATAAGTATTTAAAATTTGATCCATCACATTTCATACGCATCTAATATATAGGTAGTTACAAATTACTGTATAACCAAAATAATCATTCGCACTACATTTTACCTTATATATTAAGTATATTCTTTTTAAATATTAAAATTACATTTAGGTAAAAATAGACTGCCTAGATTGCATGTCACTGTTTGTTAGTTATGGTTTAGGCTAATAAAAGCGTGTTAAAATCATAATATCACATGATTAGTGAAGCTAATATCATAGTGTAAATATTGTAACAAAAAATCTGCAGTTTCTTTAATAAAATATAATATTTTTTCTCACAAATAATATATTGAATAGTTTTATAGCCCTATTAAAGTGAAACCAGCAACATGAAATTGCAGTACTTGTGATAAATAAATTTTTTATGATATAAAAAGCGTTGAAAATAAATTTTTATAAAGAAACAAAGCAGGGCTTTGAAAAGCCACAGTTTATTTATATAAAATGTAGACTAGAAAGTCAAATTTATATTTTTAAAAATAAACGGAAAAAATCTAATAAGTGGCTTATAGTAATTTAAATTTTACATAATGAATATATATTTTTTAACATTTTTTACACTCGAAAAAGTTACGTCACCTCAAATAAGTTCTTAAATTTTCCAATTTATTTATAAACATCCCACCATAATCGTTACTTTTAGAAAAATTAAATATTTTACAATGTTGAACCCGTAAATTTCACCGACTTTAGTAGAAGGTTGCCAAAATTCATTTCTTAAGTTATTATACGTAAAGGCACATCTATACAAGCTATAGCCACTTTTATAAAACCCATACAAATTATCCGACAATCACACGAGTAATTTAAAACACAGTCGAGCTGAAATGAAAGCAATAAATAAAACAGTATTCTACGGGGAACGGTGGAAAATAAATATTTTGTTTTCTCTCAATGCATCGCTCTGCCCTGCCTCTATGATGTACAAAACGTTGAATCTTTTTATTCTGTCAAGCTATTTAATTGAATCCGTTTTAATCCTAACGAAATTTTAGGTTCAACATAGAAAATGCTACGGGACGTAATAAAACAAACCTAAAGTAAATAGTATTTAATTCCTTGCTACAAGATACAAGATTGATGTCTTATTACCCGAAATAAATATATATATATAATTTCATTACTATTTTTTTAAAACTGTACGGTATTTTAAGTACTATTTTATACTGGTGGATATATGGTAAAATACAAGAAAAAATGACACCTATACCAATGTGGCTTTTATTATTCTTAATATAGATGCGTATGACTTATCTGTTCACTGATTAGATTTTAAAAGTAAATTTATGTATTCTTGGTAGAGTACATTGTTGTACTTTGAATTGGCCATTTATTCTTGTATGTAAGTAGGTCATCTATTGGAAGTTATGGCGCTAATTATTATAACAGTCAAAATGGTGTTTGTTAGTTATTAAATAAAAAAGACAGTTACATTGTGTTTTTTATACCTGTTTTTTACACTCAGAAATCTAAAGACTATAGCGAATGGGAAGCCATATTGCACCTTATCAACCTAGTTCATTAGTTCATTTCAATATACACCACCCCATTAATTCTTGACGAAATAGCAAGGAAAATATGTTAGCTCCGGCGGGAATCAAACTCATGACCCATTTATCTAGATTTTTATTTATTATTCAAGGAAGCTGGGTATATTAATGATTTGTATTAAATCTTTTAATTACTAATAAAATTTTAATAACATTTGCATCACAAATCATCGATTATAATTTGTAATATCACGAAACATACGGATTTCGGCTAATCTAAGAATATACGAATGGTCGAATTAAAGAGTCTATAATATATTTTCATAAACTTTTTGAGTAATTTTTAGTTTCATAAAAGTACTGAGCGTCGTTACAATAAATTCGCGCTGTCTTCAAACTGAACTAACAATGCATTCGATGGTTTTATTCAAGGCAATTGCATGCAGATAACCTGTATTCAGGTGTGAGTTGACAACGAGCCATTTATATTCAAAGACAATGTACTTCGAGATCAATGGACTCGTATATCTTTCGAATTGGTTCTTCTATGGTTACAGTATCGGTTGAAATTGCTTCTGGGAAACAGGTATTCGCACCTTCATGGAGCGTCATCTAATTATTGGGCTTACTAGTATTCTCAGAATTAATTGTGGGATATATACAAATTAAAATATGTAACATCACAAAGCTTTTACACTATAAAAGAATATTTTGATTCTAGTTTCCTAGAATAAGAAAAACCAAAAGGTTACATTGTGTCATGCTTTTCATAAAAAGCTAACGCGAGACTTGAATAATGTACCTATTTTGAGGTTTAAGTTTTTCGATCAATACCAATGTGTTCTATATACATTAGTAATGAATTTAATGAAGTGTTTAAAAGATACTTCATGTAAACATAATTTGTAAGATGTATTTAATAATTGTTACTACTTCGAAAATTGGAGATCGATTCTTCTATTAATTACTGATATTTGAAAACATAATTGTCCTCTAGATAGATTCCTATGTAAGATCTTACATTTTGATTAGTATTTGAATAATATATATATATTGATTTAATATATAATTAATTTAGTTTATATTATAAGGATGAAATTAATTGTAAAGGAATATATTGAATTAATTTTAAAAGTTACGGTATTAGGCCTGACTTATCGAATATATAATTGGGTTTGTTCAACAAAAACCTCGGTCATTTTCACGTATTTCACAATTTTATCATAAATTGTATTGACATTCAATGCGAACTACTATCAAAAACCTCATTTTTTGTGTCGTTAAAAACAATAAGAAATTTATAGCATTGAAAAGAAAATCTCCTGATTTCGCTCCACGATCAGTCGCTATGTTCATGATGTCAAAATGTTAAAGTAATATCATTAGTGTTAACGGCTACTGCACGTCAAAACATACCTTAAGAGTCTAATCACAATCTGATGAATCTTTGTGCATATAGTGAAGTTTTAAGATTTTTTTTATATATAATGATATAAACCCGTTCTAGACCGGGGCGCAATACATATGAATATGTTTTTAAAATATGTGCGTGTTCACATGTGCACAATCGCGGGGAAATTCTAGTATTAAAGAAATGTTATATGACGTTTAATCTATAGTCAATATCGCTTCAGAACATCTGTTACTCGATCCCAGCCGCCTTTAATTAATATTTGACTCGAAATACGACCAAAACGAGGCCGGAACATTTAAAGTATAATATCTATTCTATTCGAGATCTCATAATTAAAATGTGCATAGTTTTTTGGTCTTACGTTATTAAAGGATAAGTATTTTAAGTTAATATCTTTTTTATTATTATTTAGCGCATGCATTTATATTTTATACTTTATATATCATCATTATAGAACTATTTCTAATATATATACACACATATATACGTATGTTAATGGTAATAAATGTTATAATGGCTGCTTGGAGTTCTATGAAAATCGGTTGTATATCATTATATACACCACTTTAACGAGTACTGATTAGAGCTTCAATTTAATAACCCATATTTTGTATACCACTAAATATCAAAAGAATTCTGTTTCCTTATCGATAAAATGTTCTTACTTTTCCGAGAAATCTATTGTCAAGAATTTAATGGTTCTCGATACAGCTCCTCTGAAAATAGATAAAATATTAAATTTTGCGTAATCGGATTACTTTCTATTTTTATTAAACGTAAGCGATAGTCGGAAAAAAAATTGTCAACTTAAGTGAAAAAGGCGTTTATGACAGCTTTCTATGAAACAACATCGTATATAAAACTTTACCTAATATATTTATATACACTGTATCAATATTAATATATATTAATATTAAGATATATTAGTTTAATATTGAAAGTTAATTAATAGAGAATATACAAATGTAAGGGAACAAAAACAACAAAACGTTTAGAGACTCTC
The DNA here is from genome assembly GCA_025727935.1 of Hebomoia glaucippe. NCBI lineage: Eukaryota > Metazoa > Arthropoda > Insecta > Lepidoptera > Pieridae > Hebomoia > Hebomoia glaucippe. The sequence goes on along the minus strand of JAOSYY010000013.1, from coordinate 10,140,954 downwards.
AAACGTTCCTACTCATTCAAAATAAATTCAATTTTCAATAAACCGTGAAGGCGAAGAAACTTCGTTTAAAAATAGGCCAAGGGACAAACAATCGACACTTTAAAAGCATCGGAAGAATGGACGTAAAATGCTTTGCAGAACTTTAAATTGGGCGCTTTCATTTACTTGCGTAGTTTGTTTTGTTCGTTAAGGATCTTCGGTCACATGATATATTTTTATGATAAATCTTTTTAAATAGAATCATCTAGTTCCACTATGAAGAATTATAAATTTTTATTAATGGTCAAATTGAAGCAACACGAAATCCGCATCAACTTAATAAGGAATAATTGATATAAAAAATATGCGGATTCGATTTAGTGCCCATGCTTCATGTACTATTACGAACTTAAAACATGTATTAAAATTGTGGTGATACAAATTAGATAAAACTCAATATAATACTTTTTATTCCGTTTATATACGATAATTTTTACTTCAAAATAAAAACTGACATTGCTTATTAGTTTACTAAAAACATATACAACAATGTAAATAATCATATTATGTTAAAAATACCTCTTTTTCTTAAATTAATAGATTTATTTTTTAATTATCTTGTATACGGTAAGCATAATCGGACAAACTGTAAGAGGTACACGGCGAAGGGTAACGCAGCATCCTTACCAAAGTTCCAGACTCACATTTTAATGAGGGAATTTGAAAGGCACGTTGGGTCCTTTGTCATAGTTTGCTAATTAAGATCTGATAGTAAATATGAGTTTTGCCAAATAATAGCTTCTCAACTTGAGCAGGTAGCCTTGGATTTAATAAAAGTTTTAAAAACGGGTAGGTTTAGCATACCATTTGTGTTTGGAATGGTGTTGCAATTTGGAAGCTGCAAATTTTGCAGGTCTTTTTATGACAGGTAATAAATACCTGTGATGATGGTAGGTAATACTACTGTCTCCATCATAAGTATTTAATTGTAATTGAAAATTATACGAGAAATAAACCTAATCTTATAAATGATACCAGTTTTAGGTAAAATTTGGTTTTAAATTTTGCTAAGTAACATATCTGTATCTATGCTAATTAGAACCTAGTACAAAAACGTTGTGCCTCAGGTATTTTCAACTTTATTATTATCTCTCTAAATAGTGGATCCCGCCAGACAACCGAAAAGTCTTTGATCCTTTTATTTCTATATAATATACATGACGTTAAAGTGTATTATTTTGACGTGGAAACGTTATGTGGACTATCACATGTTACAAAAGTATTCTATTTTATTTCGTAACATATACTAGTAGAATTGAGGAGTTTTAAAATAATGTCTTCTGCCTACTTATTAGCCTAAGCGCCTACGATGGCTACACAGACCTGTGTCATTTTATTAAAATTGAAAGATTTTCTGTGCATGTGCCAGACGCTCCTAAATTTAAATAAATAATAATAATATTTTTATTATAGTATAAAAGATCAATTTTAGATGTTACTTAGGGGCCTATAAGAATTGTTACCTCTATAGCTAAATTTTTTTCACTTTTCTAATAAATTGTATATCGCATTTGAACAAAAAAAGACTAATTTATTGAATTATAGAAATTATAACTATATCTTTAATGACCTATACTTTATTCTTCATAAAGGATAATTGAAAAATATTTTAATAATTTGTTAAAGACATTGGTCGACATCGGACGTCGGTTCGTAGCACATTGCTGCATAGCAGAGCTCATAGAGCAAGAACATAGCAAGTAGTGCTAAGTTCGGAGCAGTTGTACCGTGTAACCATAACATTGTAACCGTATCTGAAGTCCGAAGCCGCAAATGTGTATAATTATTGATGTAGACAGCAATTCCACAACAAATTAACTGTAGATGACATGTGATTACGTTTTACAAGTAATTATACCTGTGCCCAGAGATGTACAGAGATTAGATGGAGATCGATAAACCACATTCGAAATGACCTCTGACCGAGCAACAGGCAAGTCGATTGGCACTAACGTATGTGGTTACCAATATGCCTCTTGGTACCTATTGTAGTGGCCTATTGTAGGTTATCCCAATTTATTTTTGTAAAATTGTCGTACTCAATCAAATGTACAGGGACTTATCTATATTATTAAACATTTATCTATAGCTAATATGTTTTTAAAAGGAATAAAATATGCAATATTCGTTACTTTTTTAAGGTAAATAATTTATATTGAGATCCTAATATAAATTCTGACTGCTAAGAAGGAAAATTAGAATTACAAAAATATTTACAAAAGATGTCTCGAAGTCGTGATCTTGAAAGAAAATCTTTCCATTAAAACGAAGTAAACAAACTCCGCAGCTGTCTATTTTTTGTCTCTTATTATTAGATGCCATAAATCACAACACCTATGGCAAAAATGATAAAAATATTAAAAAGTTGGTAAACATAATTTACGAGGACTTATAATTTATTAAGCTGCCAATAATATAAAGGTGTTTGCAGACTTGTTTGATTTTGAACAGGTAACGTTATAGAGAATAGGGTACATTGTCGTTCCTCGTGCTAAAAATCGTCAAACCCGATTATAGCTTGTATACTAATGTTTGTTATTATTCCGTACATTATATATTATTATAATGTCTACACTTTTGTGCATCAGTCAATACATTTATGTTATCCAAATATTGTAGATATTTTCGTCTAAATACACTTTCGTATTATATGACTAAAATATTAAATTTTCAGGTGTTACCAGAGGAACTCTAATTATGGAAGCTTTTTAATGAATATTATAAACTATGTATAGCTTCGATAAAGCGTGTAGTCACCTTTATAAGGAATGTGCTTTCATTTTAGTTGAGAATTCATTGTTTAATGATTGTAATCAATTTCATTAACATGATTTATACACTAACTTTCTGTGTATACAAAAAATCATCATGTTTGAAAACGTAAATATCTTAAAGATTTTGGTATTTTGACATTTCTGCAGTAAGATTATTCGGTGTAGTTAAGTTTCTGTTATATCCAGGCGAAGCTAAGGCAAAACACTAGTCATAAAATTTTCGTATCTATAATGTCATAAGAGAACTGGACGAGTGGGAGGCAAAGGAGAAGCTAGGCTATTTTAAAGGCTGGCATAAGTTTTTGAAACCGGAGTTATAGAAAAAACATATGATAGACATACTGAATAACAGCCACACATCTTCATTAATCCAGCTAAATCCTGTTCATATTAATTCTAATTACTAGTGTCTAAGCACGCTAATTAAACAAGGAACAAATTATTTAGTTTAACATAGTTCTCGAAGCTAGATGTTGAGTTATGTTGTAATTTGCATAGCAATTGATGTATTCAAGACTGGGAATGATTTGGCTTAATATGTTCTTAATAGAGCACTCTAAACAAAATTCTAGTATTACCTGTCAAATTTCAAATAACTTCATGAGTAATATTTATGTTTTGTAGTTAAGTTAAAATATTTAATTACCATCGATAAATCATTTTCTGTAAGGTTTAAGTAAACAATTACGTTTTAATGACCTTTGTATAAATAATGAACCAAGGTTCGCTTAAAAGCATAATGTGATAAAATTTATTGATCTAGATAAAGTAAGCGTTAATTTTTTTATTATGAAATCGTATAGTTCAAGCTCAATAACCTTAAATGATGTATTTTAGACGCTTAAATTGGTACAAAAATATAATATAATAATTAGTTATTTGCTATAAAAATAATCTAACCTAATATTATATTTTTGTACCAATTTAAGCGACTAAAATACATCATCTTGCTTGAAAACTTTAAAGACTATTTTTTTATTGTCTTTTTTATGTATGACTTCGTTAGACGAGACTGAGCATAAGGCGATGTTTAAGCTAGTCAATTCGTGTCAATATCGTGATGGCAAACAAAACATATTTAATTACAACTTATTTTATTTTGAATATATGGCTGTGAGAAAGTGATAAATGATATAATTTTGTCACTAAGCCTTACGTCAAATATCGTGGCATTTGTTTTAAACCAATTTTTGTTAAACTATATCTGTATAGGAGAGAGTAGGCTCATAGCCAAGCGTGCTCTAATATAGGCCACGTTTTCACTTACCATCAGGTGACACGTGGCCAAAGGTTAGGCTGTTTGCGAATAAAAAGAAATATGATTAACCGGATATATACCTTATATACCTTCATATTACCTTTTTATCTCTTTTTGGAAATATCTTCTGTTCTAACATTAAACAAAACTAACAATATCGTTCCTATATACCGTGACTGAATTTACAGAAATTAAAAAAAAATAGGAAACGTGGATAAGTATGTATTTTCAACTAATTTTCAAACTGTAGGGAATATAAAATAGTTGGATTTCAACCAGTGGGCGAACATTAGTTATGTATAATTATATATCATCAAGTAAGTAACATCAATTTCCTATCGATTAAGTCAGTGTTGTACATAATCAACAACAATATCGAATATGTCATACGCACAGTATTCCAATTTGCATAGTAATAACTGTTATGGACCTTAATAACGTCCAACTCGGAGCCTGGGCACTAGTCAATGAACATTCATGAATATTAAAAGTTGACGTACTATTTGTGATTTGTGTTTATCATAACAAATGACCTTGGATGTTGATTTTTGATATTAAAATTGGAAAATAAATACTAAGTAGTATAGTAAAAATTCAATTCTCATTTAACTTAATTAGTGATGATTAATTATAATAGAACAATTTTTGATAAAGTAGAACTGCAAAAATGAATTGCGCTACATATTTAAAAATTACATTTATAATTGATATAAAAATTTAAAAATGTAGAAATACTTTCTACGCTAAATAAAACAGGATACGTATTTTTAAATAGTAGATGATAATAGTTTAGCTAGACACAATTTTAGCACCAATTTCAAACTCTTGCTATTTCCCATAACTGTTGTTAGTTTTAGAGTATTCAAAATGCATTGTTTATTTGAACCGCAGAAAGCATTGAGAAACTTCGCTAACGTCTGGAGCAAGCGTATGAAGGTAAACTTAAATCCGGCGTCACATCGATTTTACTTTTGCGAGAGCAATTTGAATGCAATATTTTAACCTTAGATATGTTTAAAAATGTGTAGAAAATACGTAATTTATTACAAAAAGTTGATATTCATTATTATCAGATTTTACTAAAGCTATGATGACATCTAACTTAACTTTAATTATAATTATATATTTTTTCATGCATTCAAGAGCTAAGACAATATATTATTTGAATTATATAGGAACATTAAATATACATACATATATAAAAATACGATAGGAAAACCGTTATTTTAGGTATTATTTACAAGGTATTTGTAACGAGAAAATCCAATGAAGCTTATTGAAGGAAGTCAACATTTTTCCATAGAACAAAATAATTGTATCAAAATGAAGCATTTTCATTAGTATCACGTTTTCAATATCTCAACGTATTATTTGCTTCATAAATTCTCTGCCTCCGAGTAATACAGTTGCCGACGCGTCAGGTTTGTCGGCAGCATACATTATAATATAAGGATAAACTGAATGACAAGTTGTGACAAAGCAGTCATTGGTAATAAAGGTCAAATTTGAGTTGTCAGGTTCCTTACTAATTGACAATGCTTTCCTAGCTAAATTTCCAAAAAGGAATTATTATTTTTAGAAATTTAAGTAAGTCGAAAAAATAGTGGAAAACGCTAATGGTAACAGTGTTATTTCGTAATTAACAAAAGCATATGATAAAAATAAGCTTCGTAAAAAATTCTGTACAATATCCT
>JAOSYY010000013.1:10100653-10117555 GCA_025727935.1 Hebomoia glaucippe | reverse complement strand
GACCGATTTTGATGAAATTTTTTGTGCTTATCCGGTATCTATGAGAATCGGCCAACATCTATTTTTCATCCTCCTAAATGTTAGGGGTAGTCCACCCCTAAATTATTTTTTATTTTTTAGACAAAATTTTTAATTTCTATTTTTTTATGATACAGCATATAGAATTCATACAATCCTATATACGAGTATATTATTTATGTGGCAAAACGACGTTTGCTGGGTCAGCTAGTAGACTATATATTATGTTTCACGGAGACTACACTTGTGTTTATGGATGCAATCAAAAGATGTATTATATCTTGTTTATTGTATGTTCATGCTTTATTGTTATGGTTTAACAGCTGCAATGTATTGACGTAGCGAGATGGTTCGTGTAAACTCTAACATAACTATTAATGCTCATGTTTATTTGCTTTGTTTATTAAATAATTTACAAATGTCTTGTTGTTGTGTTATCCGTGTCCAAATTGTGCAGTACGCATATTTGCAGACAGACCATGCTATAACAATTAAGTTCAGCCTTCAAATAGTCCTTCTACTTTATTGGGTACTTGTGGGCACAGTCTACTCTAGATTTTTCTTGGCGATTTTTTTCCACACATAGCGTACACATATACGGATTATTATAAAGCGATTACAAAGGAGATGCTTGGGAGTAGAGGATAACAAAAAATGTTCGGAAATGACATCGATGCCGATCTGTAAGATTTCGAGTAGGGACGTAGGCTGATTTAATGGCATCGATTCCGGGCTTTGGAATCTAGATAACTTAGCCCTCCTTCCAGATGGGGGGAAAATGGTTGTGGTGCATGATTTCGGTGAACAGGCGCGTCAGCGCCACCGCCGCTTTTAATGCTTGATTATATAGATTATTACTATTAAGTGTAGTGAATAAAAATAAGATTAAAAATAACATTACACACTACACTTTCCAAGAAGCCCCACAAATATTTATAAACATCATTTTTACGTTATGCCAATACGTTAATATTCCCAGATATACTCACAGTTATTTTTCCGGAATCCTACGATTTTCCAACTCCCTATAATATAAATCCTTGATCCGAATAATGTCCCCGATACTCAATCACTGTGGCGATCACTGTGGTGGGCATTATTCACTGAAGATAAGTCTGACATACCTGAAAGTCGACACCCCTAACCTTCGTGTTTCTTGAACTGGTATGTAAGGCATAAGCGCTAAATACTATGAAATATTACTTAAAAGGAAATCATATAAAAAGATTGTTGGATAATTAATACAAGACGAAAGATCTTCTTAAATTCTAAAACTATTTATTTTATATAATATATTATTTAAGACAAAAGACGTCTGTTATAATTAAAAAAAATACAATTTTGTTATAATCAGATAATAGCTATGTTGATTATTTTTAAAACGCTATATCTTATGCATTGTACTCCATTTAGGCGCTTAATCGAATTGTAACAGAAAATTTCTCAGAGTTTTTGTAAATTATTCAGTAGGACATCTTACAATTTTAGAAAATAATGTTGACTTTTAAATATTTTATTGAAGTTCTCTAAATTATAACAAAATAATAAAATAACAAGGCATACTTATATATAATCATTATTGAGCATTACAATAAAGTTGTTAGTGATGAACTGAAAAAATCGGAACCTACAAACCCAGACCACGAAATGATAAGGTCACACCATGTACTTGTCATCATTTGCATTAAACGACTCTTAAAATTTTAAAAATACGATGAGTGTTTATTATTCTTCCAGAATACTATAAATAGTTTATCAAATGTGTTCATTGTATCTAAAAAAATATGTATGGGATGGAGATATTAATGTTGCACAAAATAATAGGTTAGAAAGGCTTATAAGTAATTGTCATAATTTGCATTCTAAACAAAACGCATTGAAATACGCGACACGCAGTTAACAATAGAAGCTGATTTGTACGAAGGCGAACCGCAAACCGTCATATATAACCGCAAATAACGCTGCCATTGTCAAGTCGGGAATTATAGAGGTTAGTCCATTATCAGTGGCGATGGATAACAATATGCGCACTGGCGCTGAGCTCCGCGATTTTTTTATATTAGCTGCAGATATTGGAACTGCTTACGTATGAAAGCACAGATAATACAAGATATATAGCATTTATACAGTTTCTTGATGAATAAGTTATAATGTTTTTGTGTTTATTGAAGTGATAAATTTTAATTCTACATAATACAAAACAATATGTAATATTTTATATAGATTATTCTTAAATAATTTTTGTGGATTTAAATTATTATTTTCTATTAAATGATAACTTTTAACATGTTGTGTTACTAATTGAAGTATGGAATAAATGAAGTTTTGACATATGTTGCATGTTTATAGAGTTGTTGAAGATGTTTACAAAAAATAAAATTTCTTAATATTAAGAGATAATGTCCTAACATAAACGTGTGAGTTTTTTCGTTATTTCTGCTTTCATGCTCAATCGTTTATAAGCGTAACATTGGTTGAAACGGTTTGGAGTGATATCGTGAGAATTTGAAATGAGTGTAACAACATTTTCAATATAAAGAAAACCAATAATTAGTTTTTTTATATCATTCTTTCCTTGATAAACAACTAGAAATGGGAATAAATAAAATAATTTGATGGCCACTTCTATTAATTTTCAGGCTTTTGATCTCCTATACTTAAGCTTTCACTATATTAAATCCTTAATAGGGTTTTTGTGGCTTAGACATCTGGATTAACCTTCGCGATTCTAAATAGTACTGTATAGTATGTACCATAGTTTGCATCTATCGTAATGATGTTACAAATATAAGAACTCAATTACACATAGAAAAGCAATTTGCACAGTAAAAGGACGACAGGTCGTTAGTGAAACTAAAAATATTTTTAATTTTCCTTCCTACGTTTTTGGTTGCATTCATTGTGGGTATTGTGTCCATTCACTGAATATTTTAAGCTCAGATTTACATAAAATAAATGACTATAACCATTTTTGTTAGAATCGTGGATTATTAATGGGGATTAAAAAAAACTACGGATGGATACAGACATTTTATATTTAACTGAAAAAGAACTTAAATGAATTTCAGTAAATTTTATTCCATTTATAAAATTTATAATTACCGAAAACTAACAGACTTTCTTTTGTTACCACAAATTAAAAAATATTTGCATTTTATAGAAAAGATATTTTGTAAGTTCAAAATTATCATTATACTCAGTAGATGGCTTTAACCTAAATACGAGTATACTCGTATATATATTTGCTATAATAGTAACAATCTCAGCTATGAAACAGTAATTTGAATAAATAAGTAAATTTATTTGTACACGTTAAGTGCTCATTAAAATTATGATTCTTTTTTAAACACAATGGACTAAGGTAATTGTAGCTGTATCATTAGGCAATGCTTATCCGACCCAAGCTCGCTAAACCACTATCACTATACACTTATCGTGAATATCTACATGCTATCGGCCATTTGGGGCAGGTTAAGGTGAAGTTTTCACTATCTACTAAAGCTGTGGACATACTGAAAAGTAACACATACTATTTTCAACGTGATTTTATTAAATTCACTAGTAAAACATTAGGCACTAGTGATTCTCCGTGGTTTTACTCGTGTTCATTATACGAGTATGTGTACACTAGCTGTACCCACGACTATGATGTTAGGAGATTAGACCGTAGATACGGATAGACAAAAACAGTTTTTGTGTTACCCTCTTTGCTATTCGCCCACAATAGATTTTCCCTAAATTTATTGAATGCACAGACACGCAATTTATTAAATACACATTTGAGGTCGTGTGCAAACGTTGCAAGATACTACACTAGATGTATCTACTATTCATATAATGGACACATTCATCTGTCCATTTCTTATCTTATCTTATATATTAATATAAACATTTATTCAAAATAATTTTAAAGACCATAATATATTGTTGATAAACTTTCAGCCAAAGTACCTGAACAGTTATTTTATACCGATTTGTCGAAAGATTATTCAGCGCAATTCTTTAAACTGCTATAACTTTTTTTCTTCTAAGCCGATTGAAATGTAACAAACACTAAATGTTAAGTTAAGCTTACTACGATACAATGGTGATAACCGTTTTCATATTATGGACTCAGACAAACAGACAAAAATTCTAAAAATCATTGTTTCGGTTACTATTACGTTAACAAAGTCTCGCAATGATAGTTTTTCTCAAATATCTTTAATGTACAGACATCGACCAGTTACATTTTTATTATATTATTTATAGAAGACAGAAAGAATTATTAATTAAAAGTGATGGGGTAGGGAATGACGGTGGTGAGGTAGGCATTCTTGTCTTTTATAAATTTTCCTTTAAATATTTTTTTCACTCCAATCTTGTTTCTTATTCGCCGATTTCAGGTGCCTTCGGTGATATCGTTTGCTTACGACGTCTTTCGTCATGCTACGTTTAAGCTTAGTCTAAAGTGGACCGCCTAGGACATACTAAATAATCTTGCACATTTCGACAGTTTAATTACGGTATATGTATCTGACAGTAAGGTAGGTGCTAAGGCGTAGTATCTGCCTACCCAAGTAGGAAACAAGCGTCCATTTATGTTTGTGCATAAAGGCACATTAGAATTATCAAATGATAGATTTGTCAATGACAGCGTAAACTGTGTCAGAATCCGTTGCATAAGATAAAAGATAGAAGCCGAAAAATTTATTTTTAAGTAAAACTTCTTTAAGCACGTTGAGAACGACATTTAGGAACATGGCATTATGTCATGAGGTTGTCACGATTTTGGATTTTGTCTGTGACTAACTATTGATTTAAATATTACACATTTTGATTAATCTTGCCAAAGAAGTTTCACTTCTGACACGTGTGTTATGTATGAAGGATTTCTTGTATAGGAAAAACTCCAACATGAAGTAGGGTTTATAATAATACGTTGCTTGTGTAATAGCGTTCCGGTTGCGCTACGCTTCATTATGGTTTAACATTTTGGGAGCAACGTCATACAAGCTTATGTATATTGCCACTAAATATGCACAGTTTATGTAAATATTTATTACTTTAATACAAGCACTGAAAATTTTATATGAAAAAATGCACAAGAATTATAAAAATAACCTTGATAAAATCACCTTTCTTTTTGTCTACGTCTGATGTTACAGTCTTAAAGTTATACTATAACTTGAGTGGTAAGTGATCTTGAGTTCAAATCGCATGAATGCACGAGTATTTTGTTCCTACTAAAATTTGTATAATCTTCATACTATGAGCAATTTTAATCTATAGTGGAAATAAATCAATTTGGAGTGTTTGTTTGTAATATTCAAAAAACAGCTTACGAAATGTGCATGAAAGTAAAGACGGTATTTAGCTATAAAATATAAGTTATAAAATGTTTATTTCTGTTTATTTAGGAAAATCTCTGAAATATCTGAATCGATTGAGATGAGGTTTCTTCGGCAGATAGCTATTGCTAAATGGATAAATTTAAGCTTTTTTTATTTCATCATCATGCATCTTCTTCTATCTTAATATAAAATAAAATAACTGAACGCTGTCTGTACATTTAAGATATATGAAGAAAGCGATTGTAATGCGATTTATAAGTGTAATATAACCCAAATTTTAATAGAATTTTTGTCTGTTTGTGCATATGCGCTAATCTCAGAAACGGTATAGCTAATCTACTTCACTGTTGTATTATTGTAAATTTCACTTAAGATTTAGTGATTGCTGAAAGTTGATCGTCAATATAATTTTGTTTGTAAAATTATATTGAATAAATGTTTGTATTAAAATCTATGATAAGGCTCTAGATTTATATGATGAAATATAATGAATAGAGTTCAGCCTTGGCTGGTCCTGCGCCAAATGATGCTAATACGGGTATTTTAAAAAATATTTTAGTTGCTATAAATATTTTGAAACTAGAAATATTATTATAATTAAAAATAATTATTTTCTCCGAAACACTTAGTGTTTCAATATTTTGCAATACTATTTTGTCGATTAAAGTAAAAATAAATAACTTTTTGAAAGTTGTTTGTTTTATTTAAAATTGTGCGAAAAAATCAACGCGTGACACTTGTTTTAAATTGTTTCGAAAATAAATTCGTAGAATGCTAAACGATTCTGAGCCTTTGTTTTACTGTAGCCTTTTTGCTTAAATTTGATATGTATTCCGGAAATATTAAATAAATAAATTTAAATAACATTCATTTTCTCTTATATTAAGTAGAAGAATTTATTTATATAATCAATATAACAATTTTTTTCTAAATTCAGGACTAACTTTGATAGAACAGATTATCAGAGAGAAAAAATTAATTGGTTTTTACATAGAAATAATATACTTATTTATACAAATTCAATGCGGGAACAACGGACATCTTTAGTTATGATACTAAAATCGTGCTTTAAGCTCTACCGTCATCATTCAAATGAACAATTTAAAACGACACAACACAGTGCACGGTTAATTGACTTTGAGAAAATGTCATCTTCATAAATTTTCAGCTATAATTCTTTGGTAGCAGCGGTACACTTGCAACCATTATTCTTGAAAGATTGTCTTGGCATTACGCCCTAGCAAAACCTAGATAATATCATATTTATCTTGTGTCACTTTTGAATTTCAAGATTCTATATACTGAAAGGTACATTATATTGACTAAAATGAAGTGTCTTCATATTATTATTTTTTTCGATCACTAATGATTTTTAAACTATTTATTAGTTATACGTTATTATATAAATGCAACAATATTTTATTAATTATTTATTTTTGGTCTCTTGTTGAATGTACAAACGACGAATACATATATAAACTTAAGTACAATTACAAAATGTACATTGCAACATTCCATATATCCCACATTTGCCATCTGTTACGAATAAAATCGCTAGCATTCTGTCAATTTCATTTATAAAAAGAACAAAACCAACTAAAAATGGCGTCAAAGTTGTGAAAGCGATGAAATACGCTATTTATTTTCATAGTGCCATCAAGCTAAACCAATAATGACTATAAAGGCGGCCGCAACAGTTCTTTAGAGAGTTATCGGGGCGCTGACTGTCGCTAATGGAGTTTTATTGGCTATAAAGCTTATATATAATATAACTTTTTACTAGCGACTCCATCAGTTGCAGTAAGCTTATGTCTTAATTACCTTTTATTCGGATTCTTAAACATTTGAAATAATAGCTTTTTATGATATTACCCATAATCATGGATTAACACATACAGACAAAAGAGTGTTTTACAAAAGAATATTGACTGAACTTCCAAAATCAGGTTGAAATTATACTTGATTGATATATATTTGATTACATCAGATAAATTACTGTTACATTTTTGTTATATATCACTAGCTGACCCAGCAAACGTCGTTTAACCACATAAATAAATAAATTCGGGGTCGTATGTGTACGCTGCATCATAAAAAAAAAATAAAAAGACAAAAAATCATTTCATAAGAATCGATCGAGCCGTTTCGGAGGAGTATGGGAACGAACATTGTGACACGAGACTTTTACATTTTAGATAAATTTAATAATTATAATGAGGCTTTATTGACCTATTACTGACCCCCGTAGAGTCCTGTTGATCTATTTGTATGTATCTGTGGCATCATGACCACAAAAGGAATAGGCTGATTTCGATGGAATGACGTACATTTTTTTTCTATATCATAGACAAAAACATAGATTCTACACAGATTCAAGCAAAGAACGGAGACTGTGTTAAAAATATAAATAAAAATCGGACGAGAGGTGCGCTAAAGTAAATGTAACAAACTCAAGCGTTGCTACTAAGTTAAATAATAAATAGACTAAAATCACAATGTGTTTGTTCTTGACATTTTTGTATCGCAACTTGATAAATGTTACAGAATCGTTGAACTTGAGTTAAGCGGTAGGTGGGTAAAGCGATCATCAATCAATCAAGACGACAAATCCTTGTCACGTTACATCAGTCACGATACGATCGTAATTGCCTTATAATATACGGCCTCTATACATTGAAACAATTTTGTACAACTAAAACTACTAACCAATTATCAAACAACCATTCAAACTTGTTATTAATATTTATTAAAGAATAGACAAATATCGTATATAACCCATAGGTAATTTGATCATAAATTATGCAACAAAAATAAATTAAGCCTCTATCTCTTAGAGTTAGGTAGAGGTTAAGATTCTGACATGCTCCTGTCAATTCCTCTATTTCCTGCATTAGTCACATGTACATTTAGGTATTTGACACACTTTGACTTGACCTTCCATTAAGAGGTTCGCGATGTGATCTATACCTATCCGGGTCGACCACCTTTAATTTTAGATTTCAGACACGTCTTGTATATCTGTTTCGTCGTTTTACATTTAGTCATTCTCTTAACGTGACAAACCAAATAAGTATCACTTATTCAATGTTTATGGCTGTATCTTTTTAATGCCACACGTCACCCATTATAAATTAATGTAAAACAGTATGTATGCAAGGTTTTAATACCTAAATTTCTGAATTATTATCATCAAATTAGATATACCAACTATATCTTGAAATGGGCTATAGCTAATAATATTTTAGCACTTTTAAAAAGTATTTGACTACATGATTTGTTAAATATGCGATTAGTTTTATTCTCTTCAAACCTATTGTCTGTGCTCTCGGCTGGTAATCTTTTGTTAGACGGATAGTTCCAATCATATTATAATTAGAAATAGGTGGAATCTTAAGGAGAGAAATGAGTTACTGGAACAAATTAGTCCTTTTGTTTCATTAACTAAATTATGATATTGTGTTGAATAAATCTGAAGAAAAATGTCTGCATTGAATAAAATAACATATTACTCGTATTATTTTGCCTCTATACATTGTATAACAAGTTGACACTAAGATACTGACATCTTAAGCATTACGTCGCAGTACGTCATAGCTGTCTCTAGAGATGTATTCATGTGTATGAATAGTTAAGGGGAGCGCGAATATTTAGTTGTCTATCAATTATTCATAAATAATGAAAGAATTTTTAAAATTTTTCCGTCGTTCGAAAGTCGATATGACACGGGTGGTATCGAAATACTCCTCTCAACTGTCCTAACAATCTTATGCTTGAAATTGATCAAACGTGCTAATTGACACATCAAGAATCAAAATATAGCCTGTTAGAATCAAAGCCATAGTCTTATTAAACAATGGTAAATTTTTTTTCCACTTGACCTGCTCGATGTCAATGTTCTAATTTCAATAAAAATAATTTGAATTAAAGATGTTTAATGTAAAGATTTTTCTATGTGAATTCTGAAAGCATCTATTTATTGGATGTGTCTCAAAGTGCAACCAGCTGTATCTAAGCTCTATTGCAAAGCGAATGCATACGATGTATGCTATACTCAAGTTATAGCATCAGGATTAGACCATCACTCAAGTCTAGATAATATTACTAAGTAATGCATATTAGGGTGTTTACACATTACGAAGCTATCTTATCAAACATTAAATTTGGAATATAAATTCTCATGTATATACCTAAGGGCTTCATTGTACTAGTTTTTTGTGGACTAGTTTTCTAATCTTTTTATGTATATAAATTGTGTATTCTTTAACATATTAAATTGTGTGTTTTTTAAATATTATCATACTTCCTATGCATAGTTATCCATTACATGCGAAATATTTCATTTTAGCTGGAAATTAATACAAAAATTTCTTGAAATTATTGATATAAAAATGTATAAGAGTGAAATGTGCGTTGGCCCTAATAATGGATTAGGGTGGAATTAGTAAACCTCAAGTGGTCGATGAAGATGTATTGCTGGGATCGACAGGTGGCGCCTTTAAGACATGATTGATGTTACTTCATGTGGCTCGTGTGACGTCACTGCCAGGAAACTACTGAAACTTAGGTATAACTGCTGGAACGGTATTTTAATGAAAGGCTGTGCTGTGGAAGTTATTTTTTCAAATTAATTGCACCGATCAGAGACATCCATTTTTGTTTAATAATTTATTATAATAAATTCAAATAAAAATTCAAGTAAAACACGCATCGATATTACATTTTCAGCAGTAAAGCTCTTTTTAAGTATAGATAGGATAAAGCTTACAAGTTAAAATATATTTTCGCCACATGGTTTTACTAAGATTTAATTTAATGATGCTGTGTTGAGCTTACATACTAACTATTTATTTGGGAGCATTCTAAAATTCATACATAAGCTGAAATGGAAATACGATATTTAAAGACCATTTCATTTCTAAATGACCTCAATAAATCTTCTGACTTTAAAAAGTTTATATGTATATCTTTGTTAAAATAATAAAATAACCAGTTTAGTATTGTTCGTTATATGAATTTTTCACAACCGTAATTCAAGCAACACGGTCGAAACAATAGAGAATCGTAAATTATTTAATTCCGAACTCGACTAGGTAAGTAATAACGGTGAAAAGTGTAGGGAAGGGGTGGGAGGCCATTTCCGAAGAGTTAAAAAAAGCCATACGATATATGTATAACATTACATCTGATATTCGAAATATACATAGATTGTAATTTAATGAGGAAAGAGTTCCTTTTTAGAAATTTCTGTAACCTGATAAATATAAGTTTAGAATAACCGAACCTAAAGGTTCAATGCGATTTGGATCGCGTTGTTATGGGAAAAATTTTTGCTAGTGGGCTCTCTAACCATTTTTCCCAAATCAAAGTTAAAATAAACAAACGTCTTGTATAGATAGAAACTAATCTTGATAAAAATTAAATATAAGTATATTAAGGCTTAGAGAGCAGCAATATCCTTGTATATACAGTATAGTGAATGTGGTTGTAAACATGATATCGGTTGGACCAATTGCGGATTAGTTGCACACAATGGACATTGTTATTGATACATACCCACAAATAGATCATCTATTGTTGCATCGTATTGTACGAGTGAAAACAACTTGTATAAATTACAGATCGAAATAAATGAAAGCCCATACATAATTATTAAAAAATTAATAACTGTGGTTGATATCATTTTTCTGAAAATTCGAACGTATATTTGAGAACGATTTCCAAAAAATGATTACTGCATACTTTAAAAACTGATGAATAAAAATTAGGATTTTAAGTATGATCGCAATAAATAATGTGTAAAACATTAACTCTATATGAATATAAAGTCAATTAATAAAATTAAAGTGTGTGTTTTGTAATGTGACTTTTTTAATTATAGGTTCTTGTTATAGGGTTTGTCTCAATTCCATAATAATTTTTAATTGCAAGAATTGACATGTTTTGAATACATAAATCGAATACGCATGATATAGCAGATTACGGCTGTGTTTGGTATAATATTCAAATTTTAGGGTTGAATAAGTACTTTCTAAAATAGTTGTACATTGCACTTTGATTATATGCATATGCGATGACCAACGTATTAGATATGCATGGACATAAACGGACTCTGAATACAAAATCGTATTCTATGCATAGTTTATTGGCATGACTTGTTTTGTAATAGCGGCTGTAAATATAAAATAAAATTTCATTGTTTTTTTCATTGCGATGTTTTTCTTTTTCGTCTTTGTCTGTTTTTATTATTTCATACCTAAAATAAAATACTAGTTATCTTAGATCTGTTTATTTAAAATACAGCTAATACCAATAATACTGTCTTCTATTCCAGTACGATATTTTATTCTAATTATTTTTTTCAAATATGAGCACTCAACTTTCATAGGTAAAATTAAAAAAAAATCGAAAAATGTGGAGAAAATATATGGCATCAGTTTAGTAACATGCCTGGAATGTCAATGTCAGTCAGTGATCAGCAGTCGTTGAAACAATTAAAAATTGTTATCAAAATATTAAAAGTAGAAAATTAATATTTACAAATCATAATAGTTGTAAAAATCTGTAAGTATTGCAATTACACTCTTATAACTTGACGTATAATCTAAAGAGTTAATTTAAACCGGAATCTAGATATGTTGAAGAATAGACAAGTATATAGAGATAAGGGTTGCTCTGTAAACTATATTGAAGGGTTTTAGATATTAAATTATTAATGTGATGTCTTACAACAGTTTTTATAATAGCAAACAAGACGCGCGCCCGAAGGACTGGCATCTGAATATTTAATATTTGGATGTAAAGTCCGCCGTTGATGTACAGCTGAAACGCGAGGGGAATGTTCACAACTTAGAAATTATTCAGTAATATTGGCACTTTTTCACACGTTCTAAAGCCATGAATGCGACTACTATAGCGCTGATTATAAAATATATTTTTGTAACGAAAGATAGACCAAATAAATTTGTCCTTCTGTAACAAATATAAAGCGTTGGTTAATTCCTTTATTAAAACTAACTAATTAACTCCGTTATTAGTAATAAAGTTGTTTTGCATTGATGAATCAACTAAATAAAAATATTATATAAGTGAATTAGAAGGCCTAAAAAATATGATGCCTCTATTATCAGATCGAATCGAAAATACTCGTACTAAACCATTGTGCAGGAAACAAATGAAGTACAGTTTTGAAATAAGCTTAATTGGATTCCAAGGATTAATTGAAACCATAGTTAGCCCGTTCATTAGGAGTTTATCTATACGGAAGTTTATAATTTTATGCGTTTGTCCTTTAGTATAGCTAATAAAAGTTCATTAAGATTATGCAACTAGTTTACATACAAAAAATTATGTTATTGCAAGATTTATCGTCAAATAGTATCTACCTTTAGTATTAATACTTATGTTAGTACTTAATTAATTAAATAAGTTTCATATGTTCAGTAACATATACCTTGGAGCAGTCAGTTCAATTTTCGCATCCGACATATAAATTTGAGACAACATAGCGTTCTACTACGAGCCAGAATGTCGGTTATATTAAAGCTATTCTAAAATTTTAGAAACTAAATTTAATACGTATATGTAGATTTTGTTTTCATTTAACATGTTTAAATGTTTGAGTGATCGAAAAGGTAGTAAGACAAACTAAGTTGTGTTCAATTGAGACGAATAGCTTATAGATTAAATAACAAAAAATAGGTATAGCGATACGTACCGATAGACAATAGACTCTCTCACCTGAGAACATACTGTTCTTTAAATGTTAACATTACTTAAGATTCAATTTTTAAAGCTTGAAGGATAAAAATATTGTTTACGGCTTTGGACAATTATTTCGTTAATTATTTTTATCGTTGTATCTATACTTTATGCTAGCGGTGATTTTAGATATAACTGAATATAGAAACTATATTTAATAAAAATAATTCTGGTGATATACTGCACAGATGACGCCGAAGACATCAGCTTGTTTAAGACATGTTATCAATTCCTTTTTCAAATCTAAAGCAATCGTAAAAATATACGCGAAATAAGTGATTACATCGTAAATTTTCGAGCGTTCTTTTTCTCAACGTTTCGATTATCTCAATTTTTTCCCGATAATCCGTTAAGTATACAGAAATACCTTGATGGAATAAATAAGGACATAAAATTACGTTATTCCTATATCCCTCTTTGAAAAGGAATAAATCTTAATACGGTACTGTTGTGTATTTTCGAGCTTTCTTGTTCGTGTTTTATGAAAAGGTACGGAAGGGTATACTTGAATTGGGATTTAAAAATGTGTTTCTAAAAGTCATAACATAAATATTGATTGTACTTATTACTATAATCTACGGAAGAATTATTATAATTCGTTATATGCGCTTATTAGTAGTTCTAGTTTTCTCACATTTTGTTCTTACTACATATATTTATATATTCTTTATTTAACTTCTAACTAACCGTACCCGTGATAAAATCTATCATATAAGATATGCTCCAAACGAAATAGTTAACACGTGTTTATATATATCACATAATTTTATCTATAGACACAAATTCTATATGTTTTTGTCGATTTTTCCAACTTATGTTCATTTATTCCAGAATGAAGATTTTACAAATAAATTTACCTCTATAATATAACGGATGTCACTTGACCCGCAGTCAAGTGACCGTTTGACCTTTCCGCCAATAAAAGCTTTCGAACGCGGGTGTCAGCTGATCATCAAATTAATTATAATACTGCGGTCTGACTCGGCAAACTGTTCTCATTACTTGCACGTGGTCCGTTGCGTACTTTGGGCATAGTGATACGCGTAGCGATGAAAGGTTGTGGCACTTGTATTAACATAACAGTAATTTTGAATATATAAAAATAATAATAAACCAGTTGAAGATTTTCTTTTGTACCCAGTCATTTGGAAGAAAATCACAAACGTTAAAATGTGTGATAAAAGAAGTCGTCCTAATTCTAAATTTCAATTTTAGACATAAATTATTATGTATCGTTATCATAATATACTTTGCGGATCGTGACATATTTAAATATAGTATAGGATTATTATTTTATCGCGTAATTCACGCTCATCTAAAGCATACAGTCAACTTTTGTGCTAACACATCATGCGAATACTTGTATGAAAGTGACGTATTTGACTTTCTTTTCATCCGAGGAAAACGAAATCAAAAATTATTATATTACACAACAAGGTGATATTATTACAATTCTAAGCTATATACATAAACTTAAAAGTCTCTACCAAACTTCCATCACTAGTACAAATTAATGTCATTTAAAGGTCTTTTTGTATCGGTAAGAATTTCAAAACACTTTTAGGTACACAATGCCCTTGAGTACGAGATTATATCAAAAAGAACATCCGTATTGTGACAAGCCAGTGGCTACAATGTAATAATAGTTGGGGAAATAATATTTATCGGGCCCGGCCTTTTTGTTGGCACAAATATGACATGTATATACAATTCTTTGTTAACATCAGTATACTGATATATCATTAAAATTTAGTTTTAATGTATATGATAATTTTTAGGTGTCGTCACAAACCTTAAAAGTATCATTACGCCTACTGGTTCTTTTAGCAAATTAGCTATACAATCAATTCAGCTTTTCTAAGCACGAAAAAATAAATTAAAGTAATAACTAAATAGGATTTGTTCAATTAAAAAAGGATTATTTAATAAAATCCTCACACAAAAAATATAAACCATAAAAAAAGTGAGAAAACAATTTCTAATTAAAATTCACAGATAGTCCTTATAGGTATTTCAATAGCTATAACAAACATGCCTATTTATTTATTGTTACAATTTTAATACAGGAACAGTCCCTCTATTCGTATAAGAATCATTTTAAGTCGCTGTTATTAAAATCTCTACCTAAAGAAAGTACATAATCCACAGTTGATCAACGCGTCTGAGACGTGACGTCATGATTCCGCCGCGTGATTACACAAAGCTAATACTAACTTTACAAGCCGGGCTCATACTAGCTATGAGCATAGACTACGTAAACAGTAGACTTGATAGATTTTTTATACTGGTATACGGTACAGTACGATAGGTATTGTTAATTTCTATCAATACATTAGGGATTGGTTTACTTTGGAATTCTATATTCACTTATCATTGATTTTTAAATTTGGAATAGATGTTAAAAAATAATGTATGTAGTATGGAAAAGATTTTTAAATTAATTTAAAATAATTCTTAATTAATAATAATTCTACAGCTCGTGAGTTCTTTAACGTTGATTGCCGAGAGGACGGTTTCAGTTCACAAATAACAGATAATGTATTACGAACGAAGAATTACAATAATTGGAGGAACTAAAGCCTAAATACCTGTTTTGGGATTGAATTCTTTCAGCGTAAAAAGAATGCCTTGCCATGCCTTTAAATATTTTTGTGATAATATACCACGCTTTTGTGCACTTGTAACAAAACTTAGTTATACATTATCTTTAAAACGAATCCTTATATAGAGGGGAAAAAATATTTATTTTATTTTCTCTTTCGGCAACGATTTTAAATTCTATTAAAGTATATTTTTCATTTCAAAATATTGTATACAATTGAAGCGTAAAATTAAATGTCGTATCTCGTTTCAATATTAAGTACAACGGAAGCAAAATACGGGTTCTATTGGAGGTGAATTCGGTCAGGTAAATAATGGTCTGGTCCTATCGCGAAGCCATCGCTGAATGAAATGTTGGTACCTACCTATTTGTTGCTTTGTCGGTATCACTGTATAGATTGTTGTGGCTTCTTTAAAGACATAAATCAAGATAAATTTGTATAGAAATGGGATATTTACCGTAAAGATGTGACTTAGGAATATTCTTTGGTACGGTTGTTGGTCTAACGGTAAATATCTACAACTTCTGCTACACGGAAGGATTCAGCTCCCGTATTATATAGCATGTTTATACTATTTTTTACTGTTAAATGTCTAGTCACGAAACCTTTTTCGGCGTCAGTTTATAAATAAATTGTAAGCTAATCTAAATACTTATACACTGTATATAAATGGAAAAAAATAAGTACGACTGATGATTTAGATTATCTGAAATAAAATAGTCATTGTCGGTTTTCATCTGTAGTTTTGGGACAAAAATAACTATTATAACACATTTTTCTTACAATTAAGTACGTATAAGTTATGAGAATTTTTCCCTCACAACCAAGAAGAATTTTATGTGCGGGTCCGCTCGTAATTATAGTGCTAAATCTTACTTTTAATTACTTAAGTTTGTTGGAATTATGTTATCCAGTCATTCATGTGAGGGCTATGATTTTTTTCTTTTGTTAAGCGATCGGTATCTACTCAGTACAGATTTGTTAAGGCGAAAGTTTATGACTATGTATGGATGTTATTTTTTTTAGAGAAACTACAGAACAGAATTTAATAAAACTTAGTTAGTTAAAAGTATAACTCATAATATATCAGAATAACACCGCAAGTACTTAATATTTTCTCTAAAATATGTAGACGTTTGTACTAGTGACTTGACCTTATGTTTCCTTTGATATACTCCTCTGAAACATTC
>JAOSYY010000013.1:10083612-10100553 GCA_025727935.1 Hebomoia glaucippe | reverse complement strand
TTTTCTCTAAAATATGTAGACGTTTGTACTAGTGACTTGACCTTATGTTTCCTTTGATATACTCCTCTGAAACATTCTTTCGAGGGGCCCGCCATGGATCTACTTTTAAATTTGAAATCCATAAATGAACTGCAATAAATATTTAAATAAAGATTATTTTAATAAAAATGCTACTTTTAAATTTGAATGTAAAATAAAATACATTGCAAGTCTTAATATTATTCATAGCGAGCGACCCCCAGCTCAACTTGTGTTAGCATACAGTAAGCAATAATATAAGTGTACACTTATAATCCTTTCAAGATTCGATTTCCATTCCTTCTAATTTGTTTATCGGTAGCTTATTTGTACTATCTGATATTCTACAGGAAATTTTACATACGGAAAGCCACAATTTAGCTTCAGGCAGTCAGATTTCTTATATGTTAAGTAAAGAATACTAGAAAAATGTTTTCAAGAAATGGAATTGTTGTAGTGTAACTTTAAATTAACATAATGATAAAGTAACAAATGTATTGATAAAGCAAACATTTAACGAGTTTCACAAGGGCACAAAATAAAACAAATTAATTATTTAAGATTAAAGCCCTCGTTATCGGTTGAATTTCGAACCCTTCGGATAATTGAAAATACGATTGACAGAATATAATTACTTTACCCTTAAAAGGTATTAAAGGAATATTTTAATTTTGAGGCAATTTGCAATATATTGTTTTCGATCCCTGAATAATGAGAGGACTAAGGTTTTGGAAGCATATATAAGCATTCTGTAAAACTAATAAGATATCTTCTTACAATTTAAAAAAAAATAGATCGTTAACTGATTTTCTTCCAAAAGTCAAAACAAATCACTTATTTTGTAGGGAAAAATTGATAAACACACAAACGGTTACGATTATTTATTGATAGGAAACAGCAGATTTAGTAAGGATCCGAGACCCGATATAACTTAGGGACCCAAAGATTTATGTATTGCTATCTCAGAGGTCAGTAACTCAACTGCAATTTTTCTCAAAATTTTTTACGCCGATAATCGCTTACTGCAAAAATATATGTAGCTTTTTAAATAAAAACAGTCGGTACAGGTTCTATATTAAGTTTAAGAATTATATTTTTATTAATAGAAAAGACATTGAAGAAGAAAATCTACAACTAAGCTAATATCATTATGGTTACGCAAAAAATCTTTGCGGAGATATTTCACGATCATTATTATAAAAATGGCAAACCTTTTTAAAACATCTACCAAGAGTTATAAGTTAAGTATACAAAAATGTATGTCCTCTATTTTTTGGAAAGGCATATAATTGATTCGTCTTTTTCTGAAATTATTATATCAAATTACTTGGTATTATGAACTAAGGTATTCTGACATATCTTATTACGAGTCGAATCAATAATCGGAAGTGTCTAGCTGCAATCATTAAATAAAAGTTCAAAATTGATCAGAATGGCGCTAGTGTAGAAAAACTGTTGTAATATACGCTTCGTTTTCTGTTTGTAGAATGAAAAATCTTTGTGAAAGAAACTATTCAACACCTTTTTATTCTTATAATTTTATTTTCATGTGGACTTTTTATTTATAGTGACGGTCCATCTTATGCTCGATAGCTACATATAAGCTGCGCAGAACGTGATATCCACATATACCATGCTAGGCATCTGCGTCACCCGTTTTGCCGACAATTTGCTGGTATTCAACAACAAATTTACTATTCATGTATACGCGACTCCATTTGTGCCCTGACAATAGGGTTGTTTACGTTGTGGGAGATACGTATCACAATAAAAGTGTATTGAGATTAAATCGATAAATGTATGGAAAGAGATATTTTTATAGTAAACACCGAATTGATTGATTTTGACCTTGGACTTTAAAAATGTAGGTTCAATATTTTTAATTATAAGCTCTTAAATTTTATAGCTTTAAAATAAACCGAATTTTTGACTTTAAGTAAAGAATAGTTTCTACTTATATTTCAGTAGTTCAAGGGTATGTCCCTTTCTCACATGCCCTAACTACTATTCCAACCGTGTAGGATAAGTAAAGAACGTCATTTATTTAGGCGAAACTTAAAAATAGAAAATATTGCCTGTTAAAAAAATATTTAAATATGACTTTGTCATGCTTCACTGAGGATAAAAAAGGTGCTTTTTTATTAGCTCCATACATTTTCCTTTTGAGAAAGCAACGTACCTTTATAACCTAATTAACACTTCGGGTTTCCAGTTTGCACCCGTATATTTTCGTATTCTGCCTATTTGTGAGGGACCATTTCGATCTAGTTTCCAATAGTAAGTTTGTGTATGGGATTTGGGTAATTTTGACACTCGTTGTTTGTAAAAGATGGAAGTTTGCTAACTAATTATCAAATATTGTTAACCTAAGCCAGCTTCACATGCGTGCAAGATACTAATGTATAAAGATAAAATTTTAAGTGTTTCATTTAAAACTTATTTATGATTAATTTAAATATTGAATGATATTTCGCTTTTTAGGAGACCAGACTCTTTTCAGACAACGTGAATATTTTTTTATAATATCATTTATACAGTTGTCTTGCGAGCTTTTATTGATGCGCGGAAGGAAAACTTCCCTTGTAAACCTTCATTAGCAAGACTTTCGATTTCGAGAAGGTCCCTTAATTATCGGGGCCATGTTGACTTTCGTGGAATACAAAACTTTGAAGCCTTTGATCAGTATTGAAAAAGATTCTTGATTTTTGACGAAAATGGAGGTTCATTTTTATGCGGTTATTTATAAAGTTAGGGGTAATTACCTTCCTAATTCCAAATCAATAAAATGAAAACAAAATTATACATTTATTAAAAGTATAGTTAAACATCATATATTAAAATACCACATTTTTAGCCTGTCATCCATCGGCTACAACACTAATTACTGAATATACTTATTAAATTGCGCTTCGGAACCACAATTATAAGTTTGTCAAAGAAAAAATGTTTTCAATATCTGATTATATTTTTGGTTATCAGGTGAAACTAAAGCATGTTAAGTTTGACATCTGATGGAGACATAAATAATGATTTTCCTTATAAAAACTACTCTACTACTTATAAAATATACTCTTAACAGAAGTATTAAAACTCAATTATCTCAAGTCTACTAACACTAAATCAAAGCAATTATCTCCTTCAGTAATTAAATAAGCTTGCACGACTTCACACAAACTGTGCAGACTAAAGGGTAAGTAAGAATTTAAGATCAAAGGGATATTTTTAATCAAGTTCCTACACGTTTTGGGATATCTTATCTTATTTCATTTTGTTTTAACTTTGAACTTCGAACGAAAACAATGCTCCAGCAAATTAATAGGTCAAATGTCAGTTTCAGTGTTTATTTGAATAAGTAACAATGGAATGAGGTTGTTTTTAGATCTTGTTTATATTTTTACGCGGTATCGCTTACGTAGTACCTGGAATAATATTGCTGGAAAAAATACTTTAGTATTTGTTTACAAATTTTCGAGAACTTAAATTTTTTGATCAATTTTATTTTCTGGGTTGTTTTTTTAGGCAATTTACAAGTCTGTATTATACAGTAGCAAATAATTATACACTAAAATATAGGACAACATATTATTAAACAATATTATATATTACATATTAATTATATATTATTCAATGTCTTCGTTATTTACAGTAACGAAGATATTGAATTTCTTGTAAATCGATATTGTATATTCTATAATTATTATTTAAAGGATTTCAATAATTCTTACCTCCTCCTATAAAATACCTATTTTAAGCTTTATGCTAAATTCAAGTTTTCAAATAAATAACTCTCCTCTATTCGCCGTACAAAATGCATCAAAACTAAGCTATTAAGATAGCTCAAATCGCTTATAAAACGCGCTAGTGTGAATGACGATATATGCAATACAAGCTATTCTGTACGGATTGGGAGAGGGCTATAAATTTTACGGCATAGACGGGTTTTATTGTTAGCAACAGCGCAAATCTGCGAAATTGGACGCGTCTGTACCAGCGAAGCTTCAAGCAGGGCTTTATCTAAAATAATCTTTCATTGTACACTTAAAAGATATAATATGAGAATATTTATATTCATATTGAGTGACCGTTAACATTAAATAGCTCATAATATTAGTTACATTTTTGTAGTAGATATCAACTTAAAAGTACACTCATTTGATGGTAAACGTTACCACTAGGTATAAATTGGCCAAGCCTTTCTTATGACAAAAGTATAATAATAATTTTAATTAAAATATATCTAATTGTTCAACGACGTTCTGTTGACCTTTTTATAATGGATATCTAGCTTTTCGGATTAACTTTTTTTTCATTAAAAAAAGAAATAACAACAATTCATATTGCAGCAAGTTTTATTACTTTATCTTGAGTGCCGGTCCCTTGGCAGGCCCAGAAAAACAATGTTCGCAAGGTTTAATAACAAACAACAGTGATTGACGTGTTTTAATAAAACCCCAAAACTGTCTTGTTCTAAGTTGTTGTTGTTTACAATCTACCACGAACGATGCGGTCTGTTTAATGCCGTTCAGAGTATTTTCAGCGAGAGATCTTTTAAATTAAAGTCTTTTACAAGATTTAATAATATTGATAAAGTTATTTTGCTTATTCCGTTTAATCTATCATTCAAGGCTTTTAGAAATATTTAAATAATACAAACATTACAATTATACTTTTCACAGTTGGCAAAGTATCAAAAACTTTTAAATTTTTATTTTGAAAATTATAAGGCAAATGCTCCAAAACAAAGTAAATTCAATAGATTGTAGAAGGTTAAAATGGTTTTACTTTAATTTTTTTGTTTTATTTATTTCGAAAATTAATAACAAAACAATTTGTATATGAGTAATCGTAGCATTTATTTGTTTAGCTAAGAACCGTCTCAATCTTATTAAAGTTCTAATAAATAAACCATTTTAACATCGTTCCATTACTTTAGGCACTGAAACACCACAGATAGACATGTTAAATTTATAATATTTTTAACTAACTTTTACGTCGGCGCTGAAAAAAGGATTCGAAGTTGTTACTTCACGTAATAATAAAGCTATTTTGTTATTCTTTTTGTGTTTAAGGACTATATCTACGTTGTAACAAAATTTTCACTAACAATTTCAGATCAAATGAATTCACGAGGTAGCAATTAATGCAACCATGAACGCTTACTCGAAGTGAAAATGTTTCTAATTGGTTTTGCATTGCGTGTAGAGGTAAAGATCATTATCAACGACGCAATTATACCAACGTTGGATTGATTGACGAACTATTAGATAAGCTGCTGAACTTTTGTTCTTGTACCAATAATCATGTGGGTTTATTAAGATAATGTAATACAAAGTAAACAAAGTATATTAGGAGCGGCCCGCAGATTTATCTATTTGATTTTAAGTTCATAAATATGATAAAATAGTCGCAGCCAAGTTACTACTTGCAGTTAGGTATATACTCCTAAAAGACAGCCAAGCAGACAAAATTTTTATAAACAAGGTTTCTGTAAAAGTACTTTTATTTTAGTACTAGTGTACTACACAGATACTTCACTACACGTACACTTCTTATGATGTCTCTCCAACCATTTAAGGTTGATTGCTATAACTTAAATTTATGTCTATCCTTTGCCAGACGAAACGGCTCGGCGACAGTAACTATACCCGTTCATTCCTAGTTTCGAAAACACCACTTTTTCTACGGAGAACACCTCTTTTGCCGACTATTTGCCTATTATTATAATGCGTAGTATTTTGTGTCTATCATCTTTTCACACGCTGTAGAACATTTTAGGCATATGAAGTTTAACTATTAATTTGAATAAACTGGCCTTATTCGTATATAATCTAATGAACATTATTTCCAATATCACTGTCATGTGAATTAAATATAATAGATCATAAAAGTTGAGAATTATTTATTTGCGGTACGTGTTATTACCGGTGTCATTAACATTCAATGGAATTCCAATTTCTTCGATAATGAGCATTTATATCGGACGATGTTTCGACTTTTATTTGAATTGAATGAGTTACAAATACATGTTATTCTTATTAGATTAATTATAATATATATAAAAACAAATAGATCACCGGTAAGCTACGTACTCTCATGTTTGATTTTTGATGTTGATGGTAATGATAGGAGTGTGCCGCTATATTTTTTTTGAAAATTATGGGGGAAAAAATTCTACTCTACGTGTAATAAATGTTACATTCTGTCAAAGTCCTGATAATTTTAACAAAACAAACAGCCACATGTTTTTAAAATTTAGTTTATGTTGTAAGCCCTGAATTTGATATTTATTGAGAAAAAATGTTCATCTATAATCCTTTATTTTTTATCATTTTTATTCAATCAAAATACACTAATCTAATGTATGAATATTAAGATTATACTATTACTTACTATTACTTACAATTGGTAAAAATTATATAATCTATTAGCGTCGTCATTCGAATGTTATATAAATGTCGCTTACGATTATCGCATCGTAGATTGTAAAACAACGTAATGACGGGAATTAATTAAAACCGCTCTTGCTCCAACTGCGAGTACCCTTAAGGAAATATTGAGCAAATATTTAATAAACGTCCGAGAGAAAGGTTAAAGTTTGTTGTTGAGGTATACTACCTGTGAAACAGGATCTTTAATGTCTCTTTGTATTTAGTGATTAATTGAAGTGTCGATTCATTAATTCGGTCTGATTCTATAGGTAAGTGAACTGTACTTTTAATATTTACTTTACTTTGAATACAAATTATGAACGCCCATAGAAAAATTGAAGGAATTCAAAAGCAAATATATAAATATATTTAAGACTTAATTAAAAAAAATGAATTCAGCTTTTATACACGATTTCCAAATACACGAAATAAAAACAATTGACGACAGACTTTTAAAGGGTACGAGCACTTTTCTCTTTTGTGGTCGTTACAAACAAAATTTGTCGTATGGACAAAGACACCCTAATATATAGGTAAATATTTTTTAATAACGTCATGTCAAATTATTCTCATGATCTATTGTCCACAATAGTCAAATATGTTGTAATTTGATTAAGCATTTGGTTCCTTGTAAATTCAGAAATTATAGTCACCTGAATTCATGACGATTTTTATTTGTTTAAATATTAAACTTCGACTTGTATAGATTTATTCAAATAATTCTAAATTTCTTTCAAATGTAAAGTTATTGTAATAAATGTACATATATATTTTAGATATATTCAATCTATTTTTGTTATGTAAAGCGTTAAGAACATTTAATTAACTTATTTTCGAAAAACAAAACAAAACACGATTATTGAATATTTCAATGGGGAATATGAATCTCAAAAAAAAATTTAATTCATTTTATGTTATAACATTGCAAATAAAAACGATTTTTGCAATGTTCAGCAGTTTTTGATCTTGCGTTTGGCACGAACGTCTCGTGATTTATTATATCAGAAGTGTTTTCCTAAGCATTTCTTTTGTCATAAAGGACAAAGGTTTTGAGTAATGTGTTTTTAAAGATAAATTAAAGAACTCTTACGACAATTTTTTGGTAATCTAAAGATTTTATGAATCGTTATATGAAATCTAGCATATTCATTAACTTTGTTATATTTTAATAATTTAATATAGAAGATTGCTATATTAAATAACTTCAAATTTAACTTTAGGTACCTTAATTTGTCCTCAAATAAGTTTTAAAAAATAAATTGCAGTCATCTAAAGAATTCGACATAGTATTAAATTAACAAAATTTTAAACAATTGCGACGACAAGTCATCTTATCAATAATTAAATATTAGTTCCTTTGTTTATGAGCAATGATGTCCAAACCAGACAGACATTTTTTGCGACGTGTGTAAAAAAAGCTCAAAAATTACAAAATTGGTTTATTAAAGTCAACAGTCAAAAATAATAAATAAATTTTAACTTATTTCAAGGAATTTTATGGATTTGATTCTAATGTTTAAGATAATAACTAGTGCATACTATACTCGTACAGTTTGTCTGCTACAAAGCTTAGACTGATTTTAAATGCAGTTACACAACGATGTCGCGACGTTTATTGGCGAAATAGTAACACAATTACACTTAAGAAGCTCCCTACTGGAGAATGTCCAAAGATAGCAGTCTAATCCAAGTTTCAATTAGGTTTAGCTGAATCTATATCACATCTTTGACCAGAATAGCCGGGTTAATTAGGGATGAACCTGCATTCTTAGTTGCAGTAACCTAGATTCCAATGTATTTCTCACAAATGGAGTAGGACCTCTTACTAGACTTAAAGAATATCAAATTCAAAATAAATAATTACTTTACTACATTTAAAATCACTGTTTGTAAGAACGCAGCTTTTTTATATGTTTAATATTTTGTAGTTAAATAATTAAATGAAAAGTTTTTCGAAACTTACTGTTTTTATATTCTTTTTTTCATTTCATTGCAAAAGCTCTTTGATTATAAACTGAACATGAGTCTGTGTAAAAGTTCAAACGTAAAACTTAATTTTCGCAATTATCACCTCCAACTCAATTCAGCCGACAAAGGGATCAAACACCGCTAAGAGTGCTGAAGTAGTCTTCAACGAGCGAGGCTTTGTGCTTTCAATCACAGGGCACCACGAGCTATGGTTTTATTGTTATCATATTTTTAGTAGAGCTTTTGTTGAAACTTTGTTTGTTCATTACAAAGACAGACGAAATTTATCACGGTGTTTTTATATAATTTATATTTACTACAAACTGAATAATATTCATAAAGTGGTATGATATAGTCATAAAAAAGAATATGAAATGTGTAAAGGATATCCAAAAGCTGCACGGCTGACTCAATTTTCTGCAGTAAAGAGTGATCAAAGGTAAGTTTTATAAAAGTTTAATGTGGCTAATATGTTAAAAATTACAAAAGAATCATAAAGTGAGCTGACTATATCTTAATGCCTGATAGCACTGTAAAGTCAACAATAGAAAATCTCTTAAAACGATTACAAAAGATAGTACGGAAGCACTCAAACCATACGGGATCAGATAAGCCGCTATCTCGCAGCAGGAACACGCGGTACGATACCCATAAAAGCAAATAGAATTGTGGAATTCACGATTTAAGTCCGATACAGTTTTAAACCTTGACTCTACATACTAGTCACGATAATAAAAACAGTTTTTAGAATAGACAAGCGATATAAACGTATTTGATTATTTTATTGCGCACAGATAAATTTTTGTTTGACGACTGTGCTAATTCTGAAACGGAAGACAAATACAGATTGACTGCTGTTTTATATATTGTTATTATTTTGATCGATTAGACGTTCGTATTATGGTTTTAATGACGCAGCATAGAAGAGAATAGAATAAAACTTTAAAATTAGTTATATCAAGAGAAATTTAAACGAGTTTGAAACAATACGTAGACTAAAAATGTAATCTTTATACTAATCTAAGTTTGTATAGCAGTAGCTATAGACAATTTTTACACGGGTAAAATGCTAAAAAAAACTATCACCTTTTTACATGAGGATTTTTTTAAAACCTCGATAAAAGTATGTTTAGTCTAGTATGGTATGTTTTGTATGTTTGGGAAAAGTGAATATTTTATATTTCCTTGTATTTAAAGCGTAATAAAACTTTTGAAAATGTTATGTTAATAATTAATCTTTTTATGTGAATTGCATTCAGTATTCCGCCCCTAGTACTCATCTCTTAGGATTAAGTATCTAAGCTTGATCCCTTACTATCATTAGCATACTTAGTATGAAAAGAAATTAGAGATTTCACTCGAATAGTTAACGAAAAAATTTTGATATGTTGCCTTTGATCTTTTTAAGCCTTTATTGAAGAGGTGATGATAGATAGCCTTTTACCATTCAATATATCAAAATCTAATTATTTAAATAATTGTAAAACATTATTTAGTT
The DNA here is from genome assembly GCA_025727935.1 of Hebomoia glaucippe. Taxonomy (NCBI): domain Eukaryota; kingdom Metazoa; phylum Arthropoda; class Insecta; order Lepidoptera; family Pieridae; genus Hebomoia; species Hebomoia glaucippe. The sequence continues at coordinate 10,090,641 of JAOSYY010000013.1, read as the reverse complement.
ACCTTCAATGTACCTACTATTGATTTTGTTAATTTGTTTGAACAACGTAAATTTTAATCTTATGTGACGATTGAATTTAAAAACAACGAAATATTTAATGAACTACTTTTAATCACAATCAAATGAATATTAATTACGTTATATGAATTGATGGATCTATCTTTATTTTAATTTTTCCAATCCATTCTTTATAACTTTTTAAAGAATAACCTATTTCTATTTTATACCCCAAAAACCGGAAAATTCAGTTATGTCTGTATCAGATATTGTACAAATGGTAAGGGCCATCAGGTTTTTTATGTCTACGAATCTTTAAAACCTCGAGCACTCGAGAGATCTAGAGTAATTAGTTCGTTTTAATTGAAGGGATTTGGGAGTGTATCCCACATTCGCCAAATGTACCTATTTAATTGAATGAAGCTTTCAGAATTCAATTGAATGAAAATTAAATAGATACTATATGCTTGCTATATTTTAATATATATACGGTAATTCTACGAATATTTAGTGCTAATTTCTATAATAGTTTAAATGATTAAAAATCTCTGTATACGAGTATGATGTTATATAATATGTTCTCACGATTATTATCTGCACGTAAAAATCGATGAACCTATAAAAACTTAGTAATAAATATTTAAGTTACGCGCAATAAAATCCTTTTTTGTGTGTGGTTAAGCATTCGTGAAATTTATAATTGTTAATTCACGTTGGTTTGTATTAGCAACTTTCGAACTATTATTACAAGTATTCTGTTAGGAGTTAATTAAAGGTAACCGCAACTCACCGAGTTGTCTAATAATTTTGGCTAGTCTAATTTACAAGCAGTAAGCGTGAGCTTTGAAGTGATGCTTAGATATTTAACTTGAAGGACGTTAAGAATAAAGGCGAATAAAATGTTTAAGCTATAAGTAAAACTTAACAAAGTTAACATTTTAGAAATTGACTTCTGCAAAGTGATGGGTGCAAAGTTTTTTTATATTACTAGGTTCAACAGTTGAGATTATGGGTCCTTGACGTTAGCAGAGCAACCAGTAGACCTAAAAAAATAGAATTTTGGACGTATGTACAATAGTTCTGGAGTTCTTGATAGTTTTTAGCAATAGTTCTGGCCTACTTCACTCATTTTTAATGAAATAATGATCTACAAGTTTCCTAGACCTTGCAGATCAATTTTCACCAATAATATACAGAGTTCCTTGCAGTTTTTAAAGCAAAAAAGAAATATAAAAAAATAAAAATAACCGCATTTTCCTTACTAATACTTGACTTTTTCCGTTTTGTTAGTGAGTATATTCTTTAAAACTTAATTTTTGGTTTAGAGGGCTTTACTTACATATAAGATCATGGTAGAGTAAGCGTCATCGGAGAAATCGTTTAACAATTACACCAATGGTAAACTAAGGGATACAGGGCAAAGCATTTCACAGCAATGTAGATAAACAAGTAGATAACGGATCTGGATTTTGGATTCTATTTCATTTCGATAAGATTTAATTTCGTTTGAAAATTTAATCTGATAAATACACAATATTCTTAATGTAGATGAATTGACAATAAATTTTTATTTTTGTATATAAGTTTATATACAAAAATAAATAAATTCAGTTTTTGTCCGTTGAAAGATATTGAAATATTAAAATAAAATGATCTCAATTTCTCTTTTCGGCAGTTGTACCAATTAAATATTTATTTCAAAAGAAAAATGGATCCATCTAGTCTTATATAAAAGAATTTTGATTTACATAAAATCCTTGTGGAATTAAAACATTTCTAAGGCTTTTTCTTATTAAAGATAACAGTTTACAAGTAAAGGTGTAGTGCAGAATGACGATCCTTTAAATATTTATAAACTGGACAAAAGTTCTCCCTCGGATTTAGGACCACGGCCGCAATTTACCATTGTTTTCGTTCAAGCGTGTGTATTTTCATGATTAAATCCTAACAAAGGTACAATTTTATTGTATCGTGTTAAACAAGCTGAGGGAAAGCTGTAATTATTTTTAGAAATATTCAAAATTAATATTACGTCATATTTTTTTTGATAAGATGGTTGACGGATAATTTAATTTTTTTATGTGGAAAGATATAAATGATGGATGCAATTTACTGAAATAATGTTAATTAATTAATAATAATTAAGCTTAGAATATTCTCAATGTGTTGTTTATCGAGCTTTATAAAGTTCAGTGCTCGAAGAAAACACCTTTGACTCTAGACTTGTTCACTAATAAAATATTAACAGGGTATGAATTTAAATTTCCATACCTGCACCATGTTAACTTCTTATAAATTTTCCAAAAAATGTGTTCACACGAATATTTTTTTAATTTTATATAATTCTTAATAAATAAGATCTCATTACGTTAAACGTCCTGGTGGAACTTAAACCTCTTTATTCAAATTTTATTTATCAAGTTTAAAATCCACCAGAAATATTTCCTAGTTAATACACAAAGGTATAGAAACATTCCAATTCAAAAGGTTTGTTCATCGAAAAGGGTCGATATAGGTGGGAATTTTGAAGGTACAATTTCTACAAAGTAGAACCTTAAGTGAATAAGTGTATAGATCGGCCTTTTCAATTGAATTTGGGTCTATTTTGAAACATGAGTGAATATGTAACGGGATACCGTTCGATACATCCATTGCTAATCCGCTATACGCGTGATAAATTTAAATGAAACTACTTTTATAAATTAGTATACGGTATTTACTTTGCCATTACAAAAAAATATTGACGTCTAATGTAAGTGTAACAAATATATATATTACGCATTTTTGGGATTGATATATAAAATTAGGGTCAACACTTTCTCCTAAAATGAGCTATGGTTTTTCTTCAATATATACATATATATATATATATAAGTATGTATTGAGTCGTCTATTGCTACCTTAAAACTATAGAATAGTTTATAATCTATTTATTATAGATTTAAGTATAATATTTAAAAGCATGGTGTAAGTCATTTATTTATTAAATTTGAATTTGATATTGAGCAGTGAACAGTAGATCAATGTTGATTTGCGAATTTAATCTTTAAATTCGTTGGCTGGGTAATCGAGCATCAAAAGCTTAACGGGTCGGATGAATTTTGCATATATACAATTCGGATGTCGGCTCCCTTTATGTTGATGTGCGGATATAAATTGACTAAATACATTCCTCATACTATAATGAAAATTGTAATTAAGAGGTCAAGCTGCTTTAACGTTGGATAGTCCTGTGTTCTTTACTGAGATTTTTTGAGTTTATAAAGACTTTGTACATTGCCTTCGATCGTTTAATATTGCTTTAAGCAATAGAAACCTTGAATGGTATACGTATAAAACCATACCAAAATGTTCAAAATCCATGTTATACTCCAGTGGGACTGAATCTACGAACGCAATTGTAGAATAGCATTTAACGTTAAATACCTGTGCTTCCAGAAACACGTCACGTAGGTAACATTGGGCTAGAGGCAATTTGTGGCCCGCTAGATTGTAACTTTGGATTTCTAACATCAACTATGTAGTGCTTGGAATTTTCTACTAGACATAATTGTGGTCCACATCTTGTAGGTTTTGTATTTCCTTAAGCAATTGTAACGGGTGTGATAGTTAAAGTGTTACTCTAACAACAATACGAACATAATGTTCGGATGCCAAAGAAGATTACTAATAAAAGATGTTGTGCCTTCTTTTATAATCGACTGATAAGAACAAAGCTTACTTGTTGGTGGAAAATAACATAAGCCCATGGCATAGTTAATTATTCCATAACACGATGTTGATTTATCTTTTTTTTTGTAAGAAATCAGATATTGAGGCTAATTAAAATCTGTATATATATATATGTATATATTCGTGACAGTATATTTCACATCATGAGTACAGTTATACTTGCCAATAAAAAACAGTCTAGGGAAATAACACAGGGAATTCTTTACCACCTCAAAAGAGACGAGATGATACATTGACTAGGTCTGAGTTGTTACTCAGAGCGGCAGAGTTTCCGCCTAAATTATTAGTCAGCAAGAAATTGAAAACTTGGTTTCTACAATTGCTGCTATAACGTGAAACGATAATTTATTTTAAGAAATGCATAAATTCCTTTCAAATTATTTCCTTATACAATGAAAATATCTTTTCATTCTGTCTTGGAGTATAAATGGATATTTACAATAATAACTTTTCCATGAAATAGCTAAAAAATGCACAGCGCATTAACTACTGCTTTGCGTGACTGCCTATTGGTTCTAGTTTTATTGACAATATAACTTTATGAAACAAAATAAATCGGTAATAATTTTTAGTTAGATTAAAAATTTAAAAGTAGCAGATAATATTGAACAAATTTTTATTACAGTCTGTTCTTTATTTACGTAAAAAGCTTTGGAGCGTATGCTATGAAAACTTTACATAATTAATTCGATGTACTTTGTAAAAGCGTTCTTGGAAAAGTGAAATAACATTACAATATATTTATGAAAATATAGAACAGTATTTTTGAAGCTCAGTAAACATTATATATTGGTATTAAATAGTAAATTTTGTATGAAGTAAAATTTCTTACGATTCATGTTATTACAAACATCAAACAAGAAAGTGGAAATCGAAACGTTACGAAATTTTCATTGACCGAGGGTCACGCGAGGCGTCGCTTAAGATTTTTTTCGTGTATCCCGTACAAGGCATTTTCACTCGCCCCTTTATGCCTGACATGGCATACAACCATTATATTCTACAGCGTAGCTGCCGTGCTACGTGCGTAGCAATAGTTCGGTGTGAAGGTAATGATTACATTTGATTTATTAAGTCAGTCCTTAAGGTTAAATCTGTTTGAATTTGTGTTTAAATTGGATTAATTTACAAAATTAAGTATACAGTATTGGAGTGTTATTTACAATTTTATTTATATAGACATACCGATATCAGATTTCTTTTAATGTTATAAATTATGTTTTATGAAATTTATACAAAAGAACAATACTTGATTATCCACTACATACTCAAATATTAAAATTCAAAAGTGAAATTACGTTATATTGTGTGTATATATAAACATACCGAAGAAAGAAGACATATGAAATAAAATTATAGACGATGTGAAAACTTTTGAATAAACAGAATACTTAGGTTCAGTGAATTTATTATAAACATAAGATTATGGTCCAGGCAATTTCCTAATTAGCTATCCTAAAACTTAACGCACACTATCTGTTTGAAGCCCAAAGGTAACATTAGATGCCGACAGTTTGATAATTAACGTAGCTGTTAGGTAGGAACAAATTGTTGGCTTTAACTATTCAGTTCTAGCTTACCGTTAGTCACGCAAATACGTACATTCTTACTGGCACTGATAACTAATACTTTTGTATGTTCTTATACAAGTAACTCTAATCATTTGTCTATATCACTATGTTCGGCAACGTACACTTCGAATATTTTATTGAAATCAATATCTCTATTTGAACACCAGAGAGACTAACTATTTTTTCCCTCTAAATTTGTCAGAGTAGTCGGCCTAAGATTCATTTGAAGTTTATAAATTTGCGAATATTTTCAATTATTCAAGGATAAGGTTTAGTTAAAATCACAAATCGTGTCTTTAAGCCTTAGTAAAATGAAAGACAAATTTAATTGCTAATTATTATAAACTATTTTGGTAATATATTTTGTTTAGTAAAATGATTCGACTTATGATCAGTGTCTTAAATTTAAGACCGTTTCCCATTTGTATACGTACAATAGCAAAGAAATAAAGGAAATTTAGGCTTTACTAAAATTAACTGTTTTGACGATGGAGTCACAAAAAATCTAAGAGTTTTTGAACGCAACACAATCAAAATCACAACTGTTTTGTAAACCAATTCCCAGAACATTTACACAGGTGTCCACTCAGTTTTATAGGCTAATTTCACAAAATTTTTACGATCATCCGACCGTAAGACATTCGACCCGTTTTAAGGTATCCTTTGGGACAATCTAATTTTAGTAGTTTGTAATCGACCTAACGTGACACTTTACGGGACAGATACAACGAAGTTAAAGTTTTTTTTAATTATATTACTGTAGAATCTGAATAAAGTAATAAATAAATTAAAATCTAAAATAAATTTAATCTTTCTAAGTGTTTAACGAGTGATGTTTTGAATACTTTAAAATCCTCATATCTTATTCTATAATATAATAAAAATCTAACTAATGTTATGTAATGTAAATATTAAAAAAAAGCTATTTCCGGGGCCTAAATTACGTTAATAGAACCCAAAACAACAGTTTTTAGAATTTATGTCTCTTTTTCTGTGTCTATTTTGGTGCTAATCTCGGATAATATTTTGTTTTACCGTTTTGTCTGTCTGTATCTACAGGTTAATCTCCGAAAGTATTGAACGGGTATTTGCACTTTTTTCTATACATATAAAATATCAGAAGAATCAATTATATATTCACTGATGTTACCCAAAAATAATATGATAGACAACTAGAAGTGGATGACAAGAACAAATGAACGCCAACGAAGCCGCTGGCAGTAGCTACTCGGTTCATAAAATCTGCGATACTGTAGTAATATCAACATTTATATTAGACAAAACATATAGCTCATCTTTATCTTTATATCTTAAATTTGAATTTCGAAATTATGAATAAATCATAATCAAAAGGGGAAAATGTAATAGAAAATGTCATCTAAATTTCTCGAAATAGTTAAAATTTTCACTATCATCCATTTTAGGAAAAGTTCGTCAGACTAACTAGTTCTCTAATCATCAAATAATAGAACCATTTAAATCTAACTGAAATAATTAAATGTTAGATTAAAGTGTGGAAAACTATTAGAGCTGAACAATTAATCAATCGAATTATTCAACTATCTTAGATTTATTACCCGTTCCTTAGTTTGGGGCTAGGTCCCTAATCCTATTACTTGGTTTCACTTGATGTAGGTTTAATGTTTATGCTGATAATATAGCTTTTTAAGGTGAGTTTGTATACAACAAAAGTTATTATGAGAAGTGCATTAAATATTCTGATACGTTT
>JAOSYY010000013.1:10035122-10065137 GCA_025727935.1 Hebomoia glaucippe | reverse complement strand
CGCCCAAAACATCCGGTTAGTTTTAATAGCCACCGGGCTAAAAACGCGACGTCCCCCAAAAAAAAAAAAAAAAAAAAAACAACTACTATTAAACTCTGAAATCGCAGTAATATGTTTGTATGTATGTTTTTGTTATATTAATTTCATTATTAACATACGTAAATCTTTCGCTTCTTTATGGTATGCGTAGATACGTACTACAGCTTTCCACTTTGTACGATTCTGATCTATCCCATTTTGCTTCCTCTGTATATGTATGTAAACAACGTGTAATCTATACTAATATTATAAAGCGGAAGAGTTTGTTTGTTTCAACGCGCTAATCTCAGGGGACCGCTGGTCCAATTTAAAGAATTATATCTATGATGGTTAGCACATTTATCGAGAAAGGCTTTATTTAGGCTATATTACATTTTCAAAAAATAGGGATTCTTACTAAAAGTCCAATAATGTAATTCAAAGTGTATATATCGAAATGAACGCGAGCGAAGCCGCTGGCAGAAGCTGGCGTATTAAATAAAAAGCCATCAGTATTAGTTCGAACACGCTCCAGTCACTTTTAATGATTGAAATATATAAAACTACTAAATTTTGGCTACCCAAATTTGAATTATACCGAAAATCTAAACTAGAAAGCTTAGCAAGTCACGCGCTCCAATTTAACAAAAAGCCATCCGTGCGTAGGTAATATGCCTGTAACAATTCGATGGTCCCATTATATTATATTAGAACTTCAAACAACTTTGTGCGGAGAAGAAAGTATAACATTTTTAATGGGGATTACGACATTGCTCCATCATGAATAATAATTTTGTGACGATGGAGTTTCCACTTAGATATTTAATGAGCATTGTATTTTGTTCATAAACACCTTTCCCGGTTTCAAAGAAGTGGCTATTATTATATCGAAATAATATTTAAGATTTCCACAAAATATATAAATGGTAAAAGTAAAACTTGAAGCTCAATCTAAAAATAGATCATTATTTAAAAGTCATTGATTTATCGCCGACAATTATGATCATGAAATAGAAAAATATAATGATAAAATAATTCAAATTTGCATAACATTTTCCCCAAACTGCCTACGCACATAAATAAACTTCTCTATAAATTAAGCAAGGCATCTTTCATCTCTTTTCAACACGATTAGATATTCATAAGGTCTGAATCCGGCCCATCCCTGTTTATTCGGTTTTCTGTATTTCCCTCGCATGTAAATAAAAAGTTCTGTAACTCCAATGTAATATGAATCTATAATGCATTACTCTGTGCCCTTTAATGGATATTTGTTTAATCGTTATTTTCTAGGGGAGAAGTACTTGTCTTGTCTCAAGTACCACAAGTAATGGGGTCCTCCGACTATTCTCTAGAAAATATTATAGTGATATGACCGTAGTTTGAGTGTTAAATCTCGGCTTTCATTAATGAAAATCGTATTTTACAATTAAAAAAAAACATTAAGCATGTACACTTTAGTTAGTTAGATTAAAACTGTGAAATAAGCAGAAAAATATTGCGAATTAAAAACATATTTATCCATAGTATTTAGTAGTTTGCAAAATACTCATATTGTAAAGTTAATTAACAACGCTTTGGGAACTATGTAACCTCATGAAAGTTCTTACTTTACGAGTTTCTAGCAACGTAGTACTATGAAAACTGAAATAGCTAAAAGAAAACGCTATTATTTTTTCAAAACTTTATTATTTTTCTTTATAATGTTTATTATACACATACTTTATATTGCGCATTTGCACAAGTATTATCCGTACAACAAATCTTGATACTATTGGTATTTTATACAATAATAAACTTTCACATAATAATAACTTGTTATTAATACTAAAGGAGATACGATTTACAGTCGAAGACTTCACTGGATATCTATTAAACATCAAATTGAAGGTTTTACAATTATTCTGGGTCAACGCAAATATCTATTCAATTCTACGCTGACGTTATCCTACTTGGTAATACAATTCTTATGTAAACATTACATTTTAAAGTATGGCAAAAGGTGTAGTTACCTTCCACTATTACGGTGTTCGTCATTTGCGTTGCAATGTTTAATACATTGATCCGTTTACCCAAAACCATAGATTAAAAATATACATTTAGAGAATTTAAAGGATGGAAATATTTCGACACATCATCCACAAACATACATGCGTTATCTAAATCAGTGTCTAAAAAATAAAATAAATATTGACAGTATCTGTCATAAAAGCACTTCAAAATACTATACATTATGGGTTTAAAAATAGGACGGGGTACGCCTATAAAAATAAATTAACATGTATATCCAAATATTACTTTATTAAGATTCATAAATTAAACAACTACGATCTGTGATCATTTTAAATCTACCGGAATTTTTCTTTCAAGGAAGAACATTTAAATGTAAACAACGTTATTAAAATTAAATATATTTATTACATTGTTTATGTAAATTGTATATTTTATATAATATTTTTACTATCTTATTTAACTAGACTATTTTACACATATAACTTATTTACAGACTTTAAAAAGCATATTGATTTTTAGAAATTAAAATACGAGAAATAGCCTGTTGAAAGTCGTCTATTTATATTTACAATAGTGAAGGACATTTAAACGATAAATACTAATTATAGATACAACTTTACATTCTTAGAGCGAAATAAAGCTAATTAGAATGATCGTATATCCATACTATGTATATACATGATTCGTATTTTCTACACACTTCTGTTATCATAGTATTGTCAGCTGCATTCCTGGTGTATTCTAGTCATATATTTTTAAAATTCTACGAATTATATGAGTCTGTTATCTTTTGCAAAGGACAGCATCGTACAATTTCTTGAATTGTTGTGAATTAACTGGCCACAGACGCCCACTGGGTACTTTCAAAATGACATAGAACGGTGATGTTATTTATCAAAATATAACATAACTTAGCATAATAAAACAGTGTTTAATTTATTTTTATAGGTTTATCGAAATTTATAATTCTAGAAGATATTTTTTAAAATAAATGCCGTATACTAATTCAATCAAAACGTCGATACAATATGAGGTCATTGAAATTGAATTTAGTTGAAAATATTTTGCAATATAGAATAGGCTTAAAGTTGTTTTTAGATAAAACGAAGTCATACCTATATTAATAACTCGTTTTTATGCAAAGCTTTTTACAGGTTATTCTGAAATTCTTTGAAGTATTGAACATTTCTATGAATAAATAAAGCTTAAAACAAAATGGCGACAACAGGCGAGGTTAATTATACCTAATTAACCGCGCTACGATGTTGTCTTTATGAATATTATTTTACTTATAATACTGCTGAAAATACGAAAAAAATAATAAGTAGGTATGTATTATATATGACTTAGACTTATTATATACAGTTCTATGTAACAAGCGCTATTGCTACTTGCTCAGGTAGATACTTATATGTATTTAACACAACCCACACTATAAAATAGCATAAATGTTGTTCTGTTTTTGTGACCTTTGAGTTATGAACTCATGTGTGTCTTGTTTGTAACAAACCAAACAATAAAAGATATCGACTTGATGATTCATATTAACATATTGGAAATATAAGGAAATTTAAAATTTTCTATTACAACTTAACCTCTTTTCTTCAACATTCAAGCCTTGGACTGCTTTATCAAAATGATGTATATACGATCTATAAAATACTTTTATTTAAATTGCCCAGTAAGTATATTTAAATTAAATAAATTTTGATAATGTCTTTCGGAAGGTTAATTTAATTATAAACATAAAAGAAACTTATCTAGTTCTACAGCTAGAGAATTTTTATATTACTATGCATCGATAATATTGAATGTAATAATAAAATTGTGTACTCTGGCTTCTGTTCCATTTTTAAAAATTTCTAATATAAATTTCACAGATGACGAACTTTTTAAACCTGTATTGATTTAAGTTTTAAAAATGCAAGCCAGTAACGGCCGTGACCTTTGCAGCCACGGACAAGATGATTTACATTATAGCGCTAAGAAATTCACTACAGAAGCAATTTTAATATTTCGATTTGAAATTCTGATGAGGTTCTAAAAGAAATCGAATTAGGTAGTAAAAGCTGAAATATCAATGGAAATTTATGAATATTTTTTAGTAAAACAAATCGTCTCTACTCTATCCAAATCGAGTCGGTGACGTTTTTATTATAATATTAAATTCATAAACATAATAATTTCATTGTTATTAATATAAATAATAAGTTTCTTTGCGTCTTGTTCTTATTGGATATGGAAATATTTAATATGTTTGCGGTTTTAGGTATATTTTAATGCAGGATTAATGTTGACATAAAGCAATAAAATAATATTTTGTAACGTTCAGTCAATAAAATATATGGATTAATAATATAAAATAAAAATAAAAAAGAATTGAACTTTACGACAATTGATAAGCATAACCCAAAGGTCAATGAGAACAGTTAAGTGATACCTATTTACAATAGCCTCGCGTGTAGATGTCAAGAGATGGCCAGGAAGAGAGTCGCAGCAAGTAGGATGCAATGTGTGTGGGGTGAAAAAGCTTGCCCTCCACGCTGCATCGCCGCGGGGTACTCACCTGAGAGAGGAAAAATAGAGTTTGCTTCTATGGCAAACATTAAAACTGTCTTTATCATTGCCGATAGTTAAAGAAAAAAATCAATACATATAATCAATTTTGGTGACAGTGAGAACCCGACCAGAGTACCCTCATCGCACAAGTATAAGTTGTTTGTAAGTAAGGGTTGTTTAGTAACTAACTATAAAATATTTAAAATAAGCTGAAAATTATATAAAAACAATAAAACTGCTGTTCAACATTAATATTATACATCTGTGACCTCGTTTTTGCTATTCGTCAGCATCGGGTCAAGGAAAATCGGAGATACAATCAAATCAAATTCGTGTCAAGTCGAGTTTTAATAATTTACACCAATATATTAAAACCAACCAATCGTTATTTTCTTAGCTTGACAATAGCCAATTTTGTGTCCAACATTTATTATCAAAACGAATACATTTCATTAATGAAAATGACAGGCAAGAATGGAGCACATTACGTGGATGATTATATTACATATTCCATATTACATTCTGCCCAGTAGTGCTAAAGATGACGAGGCTAAGAAATAATAAGTACAAGTTTATAGAAAACAATATGATACAATGAACTTAGACTTGAACTACATACCTATTGGAGTAGTGAAATTTGTACCTGATACCATAAATCTATGATCTCATAAAAAATATTAAAACTATGAAAACAATTTTTTAAAAAACAGGAAACATTATAAATTTTGAGGTACTAAGGCATCTTATTTTATTTGGCTTTACATAGTTTTCATATTCTAAACGGCTGCCTAATTAAGCTTGGAAAAAGCTGGATTCGTTTTAACGGCCGATAGAGTTAGGGAACTAAGCTCGAAAAGTATTCGAGCACAAATTGTCCTTCACCGGATGAGTGGCACAAATGCACCAACGAATTAGGTAAAAATATTTTATAAAGTTGAATACCAATATATATGAATATAAACAAAATTTATGGCAAGGGAAAAATTAAAAGCTATACAAGGCTCTATAGATAGAAATAGGTGATGCTGAACGTAGTTAACTTAATAATTGTATCACTTTAGACAATATTACTTGTTTGTAGCTTCAATTTGGTCTGCACGTTATTAATATTGGCTATGGTATGCTTTTACAATAGACTGAGCCTTTGGTTTTAAGCTAATAGAAATGGAGTGCTATATACCTACGTAAACAATCTTTGATAAAGTTCTCTTTGAAAACTGGGACTCGAGTTTCCTATTGAGGAAGCTTTCTGTCTGTTAGTCTATACTAACAAAGCTTAAATAGGTTCTTTCAGTGAGTAAGAAGTAAATATTACATACATATCCACTTCTTTATTCATGAATTTGGTAGTTATAGAGCTGAAAAAATTCTCACCATTGAGTACATGCACTACAACACTCTTCGATTGGGCGTTGCTCGGGTTGCATTGATACGTGCCCGAGTCAGAGGGCCTCGCCTGCTGAATGAGAAGGAACGATGTTGTTGTCTCACCCTTCTCGGTGACCACTGATACACCACCTCGTGGTGAATCGTAGCTTATTATCTGTGCAAAGAAATTATTGGCATACTAGCAATTCCTCTCGGTTTCACCCACATCTCGATTTCTTTATAAATTATAGCCTTTGTGCTGTTCTGATGTATTAGCTATATAATTGTAAAGTTCGATCATAATTCATTCGGTAGCTTTTCCGTGAAAGAGTAATTTTTTGTTTAGAGTAGTTTTCAATTAAAAATTAATCTCAGGCTGACCATAGTCAACAAAGACATTTAAAGACATCTTTTTGATCTTAAATTTTTCTACTCCTAGTCTTAATTTTCATAAATTTTAAACCATGTGTGGAGTTCTCAATAGAACTCTAATTACTATTACTAAAACCCTTATCCAGTCATACCAGGTTTCAATTTTCAACTACACACAAAAACTCTATTTATACTAGATCAAAAAATGCTTAATCTGTCACAGAGTATCTTAACGTTTGAAGCTTTGCTCTGTGGTTAGACTAACCGCATCATTATGGTTCCAGAAAATGTACGCTGGTGGCTCCGGCGAGTACAAAACGACGCACGTCAAGTTTATAGTGCTGCCTCGATCGATATACAGCTCTGGTCCGCCAATTATCTCTGTCGTTGGTTCTGAAACAATTACAATCGGAAACGAATAAAAACATTGACTCTGAAGTTTAGCTTTGTCAAGCTTTAAGCATCCGTGAGCTTTCGGTGTATATCTGTGGATTGGATACTCGGGATTAGACCTGGAGATTTTGAATTTGGTTACTAAAAATTTGTGGAATGCAGAAATTAAAAGCTGTGTTTGTATTTTCGAATTTTAATTCTATAGATTTCCTATGATTTTTACATCCTATTTTCTTCAAGTTTAGTAGCTAAGTAACCAAGGTTTTGACAAAAAATTAGCTAATTTAAATTTTATTCAACAAGTTAAAAAATGTATTGCATATAACGACCAAATATGAAAGAGTTGAAAAAATAAAGTTGATATAATATAAATTTATATATTTTCTTCTAAATTTCTGTAGTGCCTTTTATTTTCATTATCTGACATAAAATAATAAAACATATATGTAATAATGATAAGTCGTTTGGAAATTCTAACATTTCTAACATTTGTGAGACTTCAAGCAACTAACATCTGCCCTTGTCATTAAAACCTTATACTCTAGATACCTTTGTTAACTGAAACCGCAAACCTGGTTATGTACAATGTTTATTAACATATAAATGTAGACACGTTAACCAAACCAGTGGCGTTTTATTTGTGTAGTTTCTGAAAATGTAAGGTCTTTGTTTTCATTGTTTCATGCCCAGTGGAATTTATTTCGGAATAATAAGTTAAGCTAATTAATTCTTTGTATACCCACAACTCTAATAAATTATTTTTAATAGAGTAATGATTTTTATTACTTAAGCGTCATAGTTATTGATATAGAAAATAAACTATGCCAAATCCAAAAATGTTATCATCTTTTTGAAATCGTTTTATTAAACAGGATTTAGCGTTCCAATGGACTTAATTTCGCGGGGAAAAGTTTTGTAGAGGCTAGTGTCCTTCAGACAACCTACTCTTGACAAACAGGTAAGCTTTTGATCGCCTTCCAACTCTTTGCTTTTACAGATACAAAAATGAAGAAACACAAGTTCACAATAATCTTTAAAAATATATTTTTGTTTTGTATTGTGATAGTAGACAGACGAGTTTAAAAATCAAACTTCCATTCGTAAAATAATTTATTCCATTCGTAAAATAATTTACATTCAAAATTATTGACTTTCGTTTCGAAGTTGTTATTCATGCTTTTAACAATGTTTTAAATTGTCTTTCAGAACCATAAAGTGCATTAAAATAAAAGGAGAAAAAACGCAAAAGACTCAGCGTGCGTTATAAGAATTTAGATATTTTTTATTAATGCGGGCAAAGCGGTCGTCTCGACGGAATTTTATTACTTGATAATAAACGACTTGTTGTAAACATTTTTAACGATAGCGGATTATAACGTGGTTATAACGATATATTCACGATACGGTCTCTAGAGCTCCTCATAATTGATGATCAAGTCATAAATGCAGTAGACAAGTAGTAAATCTAAAGAGACGAAATTTTCTTTGTGACATCTATATTTTTTAATTCATGAAAGTAAAGATGTTTATAACTTTGATTTTCACAGTCATTTGTACTATTTGTCAGCAGATCACACCTCTGCCTCATGACATATTATTTAGTCATCCGTAGTTGCGTTATTTTCTATTGTGAGTATTACGTTTAACAATGTCGACAGAAGTCAAAACGTGAATCTAGTTACTAAGACCCGTGTTATTATTCAAAAATTGATATATTTCTTTCAGGTGTTTAATGTATGAGTATTTTGTATGAATATTCGGATGTCTTTCTAGTAATGAAAATTTACGTTAATTTAAAACCTGTTAAGCTAAGATATACTAGACATACTTCTAAATAAATAGTTCCCTAAGAACTGTATTTTTAAAGTGTTGTAAATATTTATATGTAAAAAATATTTCTTATTTTGTCCTGCCTGTACTTTAATCATTCACGTTAGCCATTACATGTGTAATTAGATACTAAACAAAGAAAGTTTTCCCATAAAATCCAACCAAATAAAATAGCAATAAAGAACTAAGTCTATTATGTGTATTTTGTAACGATGTGCGTGTTTTCAATATAGCCGAGTTAATTAGTTTTCTTGTTCCAACGAAAACATTGTAGCTTCCAAGTCAAAAGCGCTTTGTAATATACGCGTTGCCGCGATGAAATGTTTTTAAGTCATGGAAAAGGTCAAAAAGCACAGACAACACGAGTATAATATTTTTAAATTTTAATAAAGATCTTTTAATACTGGAATTTTATTTTTTTATACAGAAAGGTAAGGCGACTTTAGTTGTAAAATTATTTAAAAAAACGTTTGAAGAGCTTATTTCTACTTATCTTTATATATATTCAGAATCTTTTACTTGATCTGTTCGTAATTTTTTTTTAGCAATTGAGAAGCTTGTATAAAGAATTATATATTAAAGGACTTTGAGAAACTAGTACGTTCTGTTTATTTGACGTTAAACGAGTCGAACAGATGGCAGACTTCAAATGGAGAGCTCATAGCAAAGCGTTCTGCTCACTTCCATGAGAAACGTGGCCAACCGCTTGACTACTCAAGATTTAATAAAAAAAAACTTGAACTGTATTTCTTTTGTTCCAAAACTATCTTTGAGCGTCAATTTTTATTATACAAGTCACACTTACCTACGACATTTAAATGTATAAAATGGCTCATATGCGGAGTCGTCGATATCTGACATTCGTAAATTCCCGAATCTCTATGTTGTGGATATTTTATCTGAAACAAGCAATTATGTGAGTCTTAATTAACTGAAAATTGCAAGGTATGATATAATATTTAGTACTTGTCAGAAATTTTAACTTACAGATGTTTTTAAAATGTGTTTCTTGCCACTGAAAGGTAACCTATGGCTTTTATGTTTTAATAATTAATCTGACACTAATGATGGATTTATTTTACACAAGAAAACGTACGATGCTTCATGTAGAACTACTGATACGACACAAAACATTTGTTATTTTAGTTTAGACTTTGAGCTGACTATCCGGAATCCACATATAACAAGTATCTATACAACATAATACTTATATTATCTTATCTAAAAAAACGATGACTATTCTTACCACGGCTATGATGACTAAAAAGAAAATAAGTTATACCTGTCATAATAATATTTGTAAAACTAAAAATACAACAGTTATATTACTTCAAATACGTTAAGTATTCGAATTATTAACCTACAGATGGTTAAAGCTACAATTGGTTTTGTGACGTCTTTTAATTAAGTTAATCAAAATTGAAAACCCATTTCTTTTTTACTCCTTATCCTTCAATATAAGGCTGAAATATAATGAACGCTTTCATCCATATTTTTGATCTTCCTCTACTTTTATAACCATAGTAAAACTCCTCGTTACATGCTCAATGGTACACAATTGTAAGTTCATATCAGAAATATGAAACATAGAAAAATATCAGAATCCAGTACACTTATAATAATTATGTACGAACGAGTGGAAATAAAAGAGTATGTATTATACATATAAAGACGATATTTTTAAATATGAATGCCTATACATCGTGAACAACGGCAAACAAAGACCATCATTATGATGACAACTTCTGTACAGCGATGAAAAAAACAAAAGCCAACAGAAACGAGAACTTGCCGTGTATTTAATGTGAATCTTATTAACATTATGCAAAAATACTATTTTGAAATGAACAGTACTTTCTTCCATTTAATCTATTTTTAATTTTATTAAAAATTGTAAAGATGGACTAAGATTTCTTTAATGATATTCTATTGTTACAAACGCACTATATCAGAATGAAATAGAATTATCAAAGCAATTTAAAATTATTTAAATGTATATAAATATAATACACATCAATAAACCTTTTAAATCTACTGCTATGATAGAATTCTTACACAATTTCCAATTAAATTATGATTTCAATGGATCAAATGGGTATTCAATAAACTATCAGATCTTTTACCAAATATGTTGTTAGGGTTCAATAAAAAATATTTGAAATGAGATTAATAAAACTACCTGTAAAGTCCAGTCTTCTGAATGTGGGAGATGAATAGCTCGAAACCGCTGATCACTTGTATAAGTGTATCTTCCAACAGTCAGCAAGTGGATATCTCGATGTCTAACCCAAGAAACTTGCATGTTCAGCTAAAAGAAAAACATAGCAATTCAATTATATTTTGTAATATTAAACTTCAATCATGGCCTTATTTAGATGTAAATATTTTTATAGTGGACTGCCTAAATTCATGTGTTTAACAAGATATTGATGAGACATATTTCTATGTACGATTTGAGAAACCATAACTAAGATTATGACGCTTACTTGAAAGTAATTTGTTAAATAAATAATGTGGCCATCCATTTTGAACATTCAACAATTCAAATCCTTAACTGGACGCATGTATTACACGAGCTTTTTATTTATTTACTGGGCATTGCTTTGGTTAACAGGTGATCTTTCTGTGCTTTATCTTCTCCAGATAGTTTCTTCTTATAGTGTCCCCGAGACCTATTAAACTTAATTTAATATGTCTAACGCTTACAGAGAATAGCAAAATAGTTGTTCATTTTAACACGTTTTTACAATGTAATGTAATAGTTGAAATTAATTTTATTTTAGATCCTACTAGAATTTGCTCGCGTTAAAGATTAAGAAAAAATATCTTTCAATGTGGACAGTATTTTCCCCGAGATGGGATTTGAATTAAATACAATTAAGTTATGCTATCATACGCTTAATCTACCGCTGAAAACAGATACTAAATCTATTGAGTACTTTCGCATAAAAGCCTGTACATACTAATAGAAAGAAATAAAAAAAAATGTAAAAAACAGTTTTTTATTCTCTATTCGCATTTTCTAGTCGCTTACAATCGTTTTTACATAAATTTATCAAGATTGACTCTACCGTTTTGTTACATGTATAATTAAATCGAAGTGAAAATTTGTATATACATATACTGGTTATTGTATTATTATTTGATATAATGAAGACGTAGAATGAAATTGCTGTTCGTAGTAATACATATAGTATTGTGCTGCCTGCCGTGTTTATTTAATTTCTAAACTACCTAAATATTTTTTCTAAAAACTCAGTAGAAAATAGGTACTGATGTAATTAAATAGACTGCGCTTGAAGCGAACTAATTAAATTATATCCCCCGTCGGGACTGAAACCACGGCCTCTACATTAGAAGAGGTGTTCTAATTATATCTTGAAAGCTTCGGACGTTAACTTTAGTATTAACATAAATAAAATCTTAAGTGTTTGATTAGATTGCGTACGTCTATATAAAAGTTCATTAATTGTAGATGCCTTCGTTGTTGTAATCCAAAATGTCAAATGTTTCTTATTTTATTAAATAATAATTTCCATTAAGAGCAACTATTGAGTTTTAAAGAATCTTCTTGGAAGCAACCTTCCGACGCGAGAGAAGCTTTTAAAAATTGATGTCTCTCAAGTACTTATAAAAACTTATTTGAATAATTTTATCATTGACTTCGTCCTTTAAACTTTATTGGAGACAATTTTTAATATTTATAAATTTATTATATAAAAGTACTGATTCTTATGTTTATGTCAATTTGTATATTTAATTAAGTATGTGAGTCTTTATAATTAAAATGATAAAAAGTCGTTTCTTATGTACGGAAGAAAATGTATATATATTTGACAAAATACAAATTTTTTCTCTACACAAACATCGAGTATATAGGTGACGTATTTAAGTAAATAGTAATATCTTGGACGAGTTAAGGCTTAAAAAAATACATGCTTGATAGGTTCGGTATAATCATTGACTTTAAAAAGGAGTTTAATATACAAATTTATCCATTAAATTTTCCCATCGGCAATAGCAAATAAAATTCATTTGATTTACAATTGAATGGACGATGTTTTAATTTGAAATTAAGTGGAGCAAACATTTATTTGTTTTGAAGACATTTCTAAAGGATAATACAATTTGGGGTTTACTTGATTACTTTGGAACTGATCCTCTCAGATAATCCGTGAGACGTGAAATGTTAAGATTCCACTCCACTAAGTACTTCTGAGACTGCCTTAATCAATGTTTCGAGAATTGTGAAGGTCAATTATTCAAAGAAATTGTATTCAGACGAGATTTCTTATAAATTTCAAATTATATTTTCATATTCAAAACAATAAATAATTTCTTGAGAGTATTAATCTTGTCCTAAATAATGAACAAAGAAAAATACATATATTAAAAATGAAAAGAAATAGCTAATCTTTTTTGATTTTTAATCTTTTTGTGGAGAATAGAAAAGACTTACAAATTTAGGAACATTTTGTTTTTATTTTGTAAAATTTAAACTAAATCACAAATACGATACTTCTAATCATAACAGGCAATAAGGTCCACGAAAGAACTAAAAAAAATATTTATTATTTCGTTTCGCAAATCCGTCTAAGAAGATGTCTATGATAAGTGAATATCAACTGAAAATAAATACATAACTGCATTACGTTCAAGATGGTAAACAAAGAAAAGCAAAGAAACTTTAATAAAATGTGCTCCAACGAACGTAGCCTCTATAAATATAGAACCCCGATCATATTTCCTTCTTTTACTAGCACTATTCAGACAGAGGTTATATTATATGGGCTGTAAATCTAATAATGTAGTGTTGAATATAGGAGATCCCGTTTCATAGATTCGATCAAATGCCGAATAACCATTTGCGCTTGTATGTAGGTCAAGCAAATGAAAAGGATCGCTTGAAATGCATTTGGGGCGAGTCAATTCTCCCAGGAAATCATTGCGGCTGAAGGAACTCGATTCATTATTGTCTCTTGGTCTATTTTTGCGAGTGAAATTGATTGTGTGAAGAATTCAATCTTGTAGGAAATGTTTGGTAAGTTTTTCGTTTCTTTTCTACAATTTTATCTTATTGTACGAGTAACGTGACTTGTTGTTAACTGTAATTAGCCTAAATTATTTGAAACAAAACAGTTCTTACTTCAGTTATTTCTAAGGATATTGTGTCATATAGTGACACAGTGGTGTTTTCAATGACATTCCAACACGACTTCAACTTATCAGTTAATGATGGAGCAAATTCAGCGTTGTATTAGAAATTTCTACACTTCCATTTTTAGCGATTTTAAAGAAGGTTATATAAAAATATACACATTTATTCAAAACTAGCTTCTGCCAGCGGCTTCGTTTGCGTTCATGTCGATTTTTATACAATGGATTACATTATTAGCCTTTCAGTAAGAACCCCTAATTTTTTTTAAAAATATCATATAGCCTATAGCCAAAAATTGGACCAGCGATTCCAAAAATTAGGTCGTTCTAACAAAGAAACTCTTCAGCTTTATAATATTAGTAAATAACGATTGCTTGATTTAGGTTATATAATTGAGCTTTAAGAATGTATTATTTCAACGGATCAAAGTTATCCAGCTCAGTTATCTGTGCTATCTGATAGCAAATACTTTTAGAATTTTACTGCTATTTAAGGTCAACTTAAGTATTTTATACCTATACATAGATAGCCATTCAATGATCATACATTGACGTCAAGCGTTTTAAAAATATTGTAATTTTTAGTATATTAAGAGATTAGTATTAAATTACTATCTATGAATATGCAATCATCAGACCCCAAATTTATCATGAAAAATTAGTCAAAGAAGTAATTTTGACTATAAATATTTCTATTAATTTTATATTTTTCACAGTTTTATCTAATACTAAATAATAAGACAACCACATTCTATATTTCCTGTAATCGTAAAAATCTACCTAATAATATAAATAACCTGCGCCCGAAGAATCATTTTAAATGTTGGTTAGTTAATATGAATTTACTAACGCCATACCCCGGCTTTTAACGACTGTTACTTTTTCCTCTAAACAAGTGATTATAAAATTGTACAGCAACGTTTATTTTATTTTAAATAAAATTTTCACACCGAAACACTATTAAAATTTCGACAATTTATGGGCTTCGCAAAAAATATAGAAGTTCATCTTTCAGTTTTAATTTTCTAAAACAATTTTATAAGTAAACAGGCTGACCCAGCAAACGTCGTTTTACCACATAATTATATCGCTATTAAAAATAAGGGTTGATTTTTGAGGGGTGAAGATTTGGGGTTCTATGTATTTTTATATGTTGTATAATAAAAAAATAAAAAGAAAAAAATTTATGCAAAAAATAAAAATTTAGGGGTCGACCACCCTTAACATTTTAGGGATTAAAAATAGATGTTGTGCGATTCTCAGATCTAGTGAATATGCTTATAAAATTTACGAAAATCGGTCGAGCTGTTTCGGAAGAGTAGAATTACAAACACGGTGACACGAGAATTTTATATATTAGATTGAAAAGAGGCATTACGTTTTTGTGGATTTCTCAAATATAGTTCATGTGCCACTGTTAGGATCAAAACTTGTTTTTACTATTTATTATACTTTATACCTAATATACATAAAATCTCGTGTCCTGGTGTTTGTAATTATACTTCTCCGAAATGGCTTGGCCGATTTTCGTGAAATTTTGCGTGCATATTGGTTAGGACGGCGAATCATACAACATCTATTTTTATGTTTTTATTTTTATATAAATATAAAAATGCACACAACACCAAATTTTCATCCCTTTACAATCAACCCCTATTTTTTAATCACGAAATATTTATGGGCAAAATGAACCTTTCCTTAGTAATATTATATGAATATTCTCCAGGCGTGAATCAGAGGTGTTACTACACATATTCTTTATAAAAATCTTAGACTTACTTTAAACTCGAACTACTGTTATGAACCTGCCATAATTACTTTTTAATTAAAGGTAAATATTAAATATATGCACAGGAAATATTTTTGATATAACTTTTTATCAAGCAGCCATTGTCGAATAATTTGTGCCACTTATATTAATTTTATGAAACTAAAATCTCTAAGACCGCATCTGGGTCAAGCCTATTTCAGTTATAATGAAATGTTGCCATAACACTCATAAATTTCCAACAAATGAATGAAATAAAAATCCGAGTTGACGATCTCATTAGAAATACTTGTCATAACAATAAATGTGGCGTCGAATGGCGCGATGGCCGTGCATTTCCACGAATACAGTTTAAAGCTACATTTCCTAGATGCTTCTCATTAGCATATCTAATTTGAACTCGACTCTCATTTGTTCAATCGTTAGTTTTATCTCGAGAAAACTGCAACAGTGTTTTATTTTATTTTCTCATTTAGCCAATTGGTTAGACGACAGGGGTTCTTTCCACTAATTCTTAATAAGGTCTTCTTTAAGAACTGAGTGAAGTATAGAACTACATTTTACTGTTCCTTTTGAGGTTAAATATTTATTGGCTACACTATTTATGAAAACATAACACTTTTCTTAAACGTCAGTATCATAAAGAATATCTTAGAGATCCCCAGACACAATTCTTTGTGAAACGAATTTTCGTTATGTGCCCTAAAATAATATTTATATTTTCTCAACAAGAAAAGTATACGAATTTACCACAAACTTAAGCTAAGCAGAGTCTGATAGAAAATGTGTATGGTACTTTAACACTAATAATAAGTAAGAAAATTATATTTTTCATAAAAATTCGGAGAGTAACGTTTTACCTTGTCATGAAATCCAAAAAAACAGAACAAAAAGCTCCTTTTATGCTTTAATACCGCGTTAACGAGGCATACTGAAATAACGTTTTAGAATAACATTACGTTGTTGAAATGTGAACTGGTAGATAGAATAATAACCTAATAATAACGACACGAGAAGAAAATTTTAAGCTTCGTTTATGTCATAGTGACTCTAACTATATAATATACATATATTGTTAAGTGACGTCAAATTGCAATGTAGAACGAATTTGATTGTTTTTCGGAGCTTTAAATTAATAAGGAAAGGTATTAATATGTTTAATTTATGAATAATAAACAACGGTTTTTGAATGGAATCCCATCTTTTGGAATAATAATATCTACGAGGTACCCTTACCTAGACAATATGCATTTACCCTACATTTAAGCTGGCTCAAATCATTATAATTGAATTAAAACTTTTAGACTCATATAAATAAAAACAGAATTAAGTGATTTTAGTATTTGAAGCATACGACAACTTTTACGGTAACGGTTAACGACATTATAAACATCCCACAGCATATATAAAGCAAGTTCCACTATAAATTAATAACACTGTTAAATTAATGTACCTTTGAAACTCTTCCTTAAAGAGCATATTATATAATTCCACTTAAGGATAATGTAAAGGAAGCGTTATAAAGAGGGATGATTCAAAAAAAACCATGAATAGCAATCTCGTTAGCTCGGCTTGTTATTTATATGAAAGATGTGGCAACGCGGCCTAATGAGACTTTTATTTATAAAGTTGCTTTAACAATGGCGACTTTAAACTTGCATTGTACTATTGTTACAATTCATTTTAGACGGGAATTTTGCGGTGCGCCACGTGAATTGGATGTTGGTTGTGATATAAGGGATCTCGTTAGCGTGCATTTCGCAGCCAGGATGTTGGAACTAAGCTCGGATACAAGTTATTTTGATATATTGTTTAATAAAATTGAGAAACCCGGGAGCGTTTGTCAGGCGGTAACTACCTTAGGCTGTATCGAGCAACATTTTCAATATATTTTCTTCAAGCAATGCCACGCGGTTTCACCCGTGTTAATCTAAACTAATAAGGTTTAAGTTTTTTTATACGCCTGTCATTATAACAAGTTAATATCTGAAATCTTAATGTTATTTAAGTAGACTTAAAGCTGACTATAAACATAATGTTGGTTATTTTACCCCTTATACCTAACAGAGCTAAATAATATTATTCACAGTAAAACAGGTCAAAACTGAACAGACGGAAAGGTCAAAGAGTACAATCACACTTAAGTATGAGTAAAATATCTCTTCACTACGGAAATCCTAGTTTAGTATGTATGCAATTATGTATTAATTGACAAAGGAACAAAACTGTTACAAGCAACTTTCAATTATACAAGTTCAAGGCACGGGAAAATATTTACTCCTAAATAGACGTTTTGAGGTATACGTTTGTAATTACGATACGCGATGAATCGCTCATATAACATTTATTATCGTGTAATGCGAGATTGGCTTTATTGCTTTTAAGAATAAATGAAGATCATTGAATTAATCAGATTTTATTATACATACGGTTTTATTTCCTAAGTTTTTGACACGACAGTTCAAGTAGGCAGTCTTGCCCAATAACGCTGTAACATTCTTGGATGCCGCCAGATCGAAGTGTGGCCCGGTTCTAGGAGTAGGCCTGGGTGTTTCCAGAACGCCTCCCGATCGAATGGCATTATCAGCGGCTGGTGGTGCTGTCGCCGAGGCGTTGGTGCCTTTACCCAGCTCCCGTTGGGCAGAGGATACTGAAAAAAGAAATATTATTTTATAAACTAAGTTTCGTTATAAAAGCTTGATAATTTATAATATTCGTCCTGAAAAATATTTCATATTATATTTAATTATTTTGTAATTTACTACGAGATGGTGCTTTACGTTATAGATATGGATATAATGCAACTAAAATTACAGGTTACTAAACCTATATTTATTTAGCTTGCCGGCACCGCCGTTATATATAAGAAGATGTATATAATAGGTACTTATGCCATTATTCTTTTTGGTCTAAACTCGCTATAAAATAACAAATTGTATTTCAGATAGGGTCAAGAGGTTTGGAGTGACTGAACGAACCTCTATCGTGATTCAAAGCTATTGTGAGTTAGTTCTTGTCAAAACGACCTATCATCGTCAGAGGAAATGGTGCCATCTGATTTGCCTTTTTAACCCTTTCTGAATAATGGCACATTAGGATTATTATATTCCACATAATTTTTATATTAATTAATGTTAATTGTTCTAGAAACCGCCTAATCCAGATTTCAACGTAATCTATTTATAAGTATAATATACTTATTACAATTTATTTATGCTATAAGCTTACATAATTTAAAGTAAGTTTTACTTTTCAATTGAAAATCAACAATTTATTTCAGCCTGTCAACGGAATTGAATCAAGAATGTATGTCAAGTGGTTCTATTTGCTAATAAATGAGGCGATTTCATTACAGAGTGATGGAAACGGGTTAATGACCAACTCGTCAACTGACTAACGAGTGTCGCCATGATGCTCGAAACGTAGGCCTTTGTACTACCAAGTGCGCCTCTGTTACGTCATTCGACCAAAATGTGCCCTAGATTTGACACTGTTGGGAAATATTGCTGGAAATTATGATTTATTAACAGAAAATTATCCTAATTGATTTTTCCTTCGGAAACTTGTGTATCTATTTATTTATCTATAAATTTTATTTGAATAATTAATTCTATACAATATTCACCTTTTACAAACTTATTTAACACTCAATTGTCGACCACACGTTACTGTCTAGTAACAGAATATATGTATTATTATCATATACATAATAGAGTAATATACATCATAATGCGTCATTCTACACTCGTGTGAAGGTCGCTTCTATTATAACATAAACAACCCCAAAATCTAATATTTGCTCAACCATTGCGTCGGCCATACTTTCCAACCAAAGGCTTTTAGCGCACTTTCACAGAATATAATACAACGTACTAAAACACTGGGTAAATAATGGAAAAACTCTATTTTATGGCTTTGTTTTTCTTGAAGATTAATCTTTAGAAATATTGTTTAAATATTCATTGTAGCTTTTTAATTATATTATCATTTTGGATATTAACTTGAATAAAACAGAAAATATTCTGAATGTGCTCGTTTTAAATAATATAATTTTTTTTTATTCCACTTTTCAAATATTACAAAGAAAACTATTGAAAGTATTATGTGAAGTGAGTTTCGAAAGTATCACGATAAAAGTAAATAGCAAAGAAATGACTTCCAAGAACTTCAGAAAAGTTGAATAGGTGCAGGAGGCGGCGCATATGTTGCTTAATGTTTTTTCAAAAGTAAATAAGCATACAATATGTAAATTTAAGCAATACACAAGCGAAATATACCATAAAAATAATTTTATGGATTCCTTATTAGTTACGATATAATTACTTCTCAGACAAAATATTTTCATATTCTTTTTTGAAGTACTATTTGTCATTAATAAATTTGAAGAACTATTTACTTACAAATAGCATTGTTAGCTGATGTTTATTGTCTATAAACTATGAAGCAATCAAATTTTATTCTCATTGACATAACTCCTTATTACTTTTGTACCACTTCGATACCTTGTAAAAATCGTTGGATAAAGTCAATAAGATTAAAAACTAATAGTTCGATAAAATACGCTCACACCCTTAAAATTATTTTCTTCATCATAACAAGAAATTCTAGATATTCTATTTATTACAATCCAATCCGTACCAATCATCATTCTAATTTATTTTTTACTTTGTTAAGAAAATTTAAAAAGAAATGAATCAGGCATTCATTATTCCTATTACAAAGACTATAGTGTACGGATTATAATGAAGAGCTTAAAGACTCGAAGCAAATGGTGTCGATCAGCATTATTTCAGCAACCCTAAAACAGACTTACTAAGTACTAATATTCTGCCTCGTTTACGAAAACAGTACGATTTATGGCAACAGCTCTTTGTCTAATATTGTTTGCTTGGGTAATGGTCACTTTTATTATTGTTCCTTTAGTAAATTTATTTCATTGTGCCGTTCCTACAAATCATGTTAAAAGCTTGGTAAACTTTGTATGGTAGGTACGATAAGAGGAAAGAAAATGCTAAAACACTGTATGTAAAGTAAAAATTATTAACACTTTTCGAATATGTCCCAAAGGAAAATAAAACATATTAACGTTATATTGTTTAAAAGTCTCTTTCAAGTTTGTAAGTAATATGTAAAAAAGGCGTTATATAGTTTTAAAAAATCCTTACAACAATCCTGGAAGCATAGTTTAAAAACATCAAGTTTAATGAGATGTCATTTTTCAACTAAAAAGCTTTAATATTTGCTAAAGCTCTTTTTTACCACACGAAACACCTTGCATAGAGAAATGAGGTTAAAAGTAAAAAACGATGTCACTAACACACGCAAAGGAAGTTCATCGCGAAAGTGCCCAAGTTTTAATGCGTGCTCTCAACCTACTGCATCTTCATTACACAAAGAGGTGTGCCCTTTTTTTAAAGAAAAGCTGCTAAACGTTTTTACTGTTGCTAAAAACGTATGAACGCAGTGTTTATTTTTAAATTAACGGTATGTCTGTGGTTATTTCTTCATCTTCTCTGCGATTGAAGGTTAAATGAAAAAAGAACTGTTGATTCAAGGCAGCTCTGAATAATGTTGGTCGTCTTCCTTAAAATGAAAAAGCTCCTCAACTGACACAGTGCCGATCTATTCGCATATGTTGCACAGTCATCACTTCTCTTTTTATTTAGTATATATGTATGTTTTGTGGTACTTGGGTTAAAAAAAGAGGATAATTCTAAATTTTTATTCATTTATTGAATAGGTCTACTTGTTTCGGAAATTATATTGGTTCAATATCTTTCAATTAACTTATAGGTTGCTTACAAATAATTTCAGTACGATTTGTAAACGGTCTCCAATTGTATTAATCGAATGTAAATCAATTAAAATGTTTTCAGCGGTTATTTGAGGAGCGCTGACTGAGAAATCTTCCATTAGGACTCAAATACGAAGGACTCCTTGAAAATTAATTTTCTCTTTTGCCATTCGAAACAAGCAATGTTTGTGTTTTTTAACCTTATTATTGAAATGTCATGCTGAATAAAGTTTCGTCCAGTTTTTCAATTTCCTTTTGAATATTTTTTCCAATTTTCTTTAAACGTTAAGCCTGTTGGAAGTGACTTTAAATAAGCAATACATCTAGCGCCAGAAAATCTTTTTAATAAGTCTTGTTTTTTTTGTAACAACCACCTTAAAAAAAACTGATAAACAAAGTAAGTCAATACTGGGAGGCTACTTTAACCTACTTTTATAGTAATATAGAAATTAATCTGATTATGGGGATTGAAGACACATTTTATGTAATGTGAATCTTAATTCTTTGAAATGAAATCTAATTTTATTAAATGTATGTAATTATAGCGCAGAACAATAAATAAATTAAAAATCTCTCTTTTATTAATTGCAATACGACTTTGTACCTAACAACAGAATACAAGTGTATCTAAATACATAATGTAAAATAAGTTGGGTGACTGGATAAACGCTAATCTAACTTCTTCAGCGTATTATAACTTTACTTATTTCGTATTCGTGACACAATATTTAAGGAGTCATGAATAATTTCACGAATGAAGATCTGGTTTGTACTATCTATGTTTAACGTAGATTTGTTCACGCTATCTGTCTATGTCGGTATATAAATCGTAATCACACGAAAATTTGAGTAATTCCGCAATTGTCATGTCAACATAATATACAGGTTTATACTTTTTTATGGACTAAGTTATTTGTAGTAAAATTAATTTCTTATTTCATCTGATACATTCTTTACTAATATTATAAAGCTGAAGAGTTAGTTTGAACGCGCTAATCTCAGGAACCGTTGGTCCAATTTAAATTATTCTTTCAGTGTTGGATAGTACATTTATCGAGGAAGGCTATATAGGCTATATTATATTAAAAAAAAATAGCGTTGCTTATTTAAAGTCCAATAATGTTACCCAAGGTATAAAAAGCAAAGTGTAGAAGAAGCAAGTCTTCAATATCAGTCAATTTCAAATAAATAATATAGCTTAAATGATATTAATACCTGAGAGAGGACATTAATTAAAATTTGATTTGAGTTAGAAGTACTACATTAAATATATACTCGTAGAAAAATAGAGCTTGTTTAAATCAGATATTTTCTCTTTGGTTTTGTTTAATTATTGACTAAATTAAGTTTTAATTTGTTTCCACATTACTGATGGGTAGGTATGTATATATTTATTAAAGCAATTTTTCAGCAACAATATTTCGCAGGAATTTTAAATTTTGGAGGCCTATATTTATCCACATAACTGATCGATAGATTTTAAGTTATTAATGATTGTAGTAACTATACAAATCTCTATACTCGTCTATAGACTCTAAAACTCGCCCCTTTCTAGGTTAGTAACAACTTATTTTACAAAATATGAAACAACAAAACTATTAATACGTATTTCTTGTATGTACCTTTTTAATATAATTACAATACAAACATTTCCAAATTTTTTTAAACAGACAGTTTTGCCAATGTATATAAATAGATATAATATATATATACATGCATTGATAAAATAATTTATTGTTTCCCAATGTATGTATAATTTTATCCCGACAGCATTAATATTTTCAGTAAAATAATGCTGAATAGTCACAAAATGATTGTTAAATTTTATTACAGTACGTTTAATAGAATTAATCACTGATTCGATAAGGATGACATCATGCGAATAAAGTTTCATAGATTATTCGCTGTCCAATAGTTATTTATTATTGAGATAATTAAAATTATGGTATTAAAATATTTGTTTAGCTCACTTATTAATGCTTTGATTAAAATTTAGTATACCATGTAATAGTGTTTTAATAATCTATTATGAAAACACTTACTTCGTAGTTTGATGTGTAATAAAATAATGAAAAATTATCAATTTATCACTTTAATTGAATGGATATTAAATATAATTTTCCTTATAAACTCTAAATTTAATAAATGAATAAAAAACGACCAACCTTATAGAAATTCTGATTAAAAATTTATTGGCCTGTGTTTTACTTTTAATGTATTAAATATATTATTATTGACGGGGGAGGGAAAATCTTTTACACATACCGCTAGCCGACTATGTGGGACTCGGCCTTCCTTATTTATTCTGCTAACGAGCCACTTTGGCTCTTAGGACACTAAGAGAGAATACCCACTAAAACCTACCCGGCTTTTCGATAATTCCACCGCCCGCAAGGCCACGAGTACGTGGTTGCATAACTACCATGGCCCCGGAATGTTATACATTTATTATTAATAAATCATAATTTTTAAAAAGTAAATAAACCACGTATAAACAAAAGACTACTAACAAAATCAATAAGCTTTTGTTTTCCTAAGCTTTTAAGTTTCAATATGCTGCGTTATATTTTCTTGACCGATACTAAGACGCTCTATTCAATGTGGATTCAATCTAACAGAGAGTAGGTCATCACTTACTACCTCTTATTGTATACTGAAGTGATGTATTGTATTGTGCCACAATAACTAGTTGTGTCTTTGCAACCTGATCAATACTTTTCCTTGTCAACTATCCGATGTGTAGGGATGGGCCAGATTACTATGACTTAGGAATGACTAGTAGGAAAGTTTAACCTATTGTGTAAGTCATCGTGACAATAATGCCTACTAAATTACTCGTTTTATAATATAATAATAACGTGTTTACGTACGTCTATTTAGATTTGTTTACATTCCTTCCAACATTTTAATATTCGAACATTAAGAAGGACTAGCGGTGGTTTGTGGTTTCACTCGTGTCACCTTGTCTTATTCATTATAGTATGTGTTATTCTGATGTATGTGCTATATTACTAATAATTTTCATTAAAGGCCGTTCAGCAGTTTTTGCGTGCAAGAGGAACAGATATACAAACTTTCGCGTTTATAATATTATAAATAACGAAGTATCTTATAAACACGCTTAAGAAAATATTACTCTACGTTATAAAAATTAAGAAACCCGTCAAACTGGCTGTATCATCGGTACATTTTGTCGAATGAAATGCCGATGCATTTTTTATAACCAACGCCAATTTTTTAATTCAACTTCAAGTTTACGTCGACTGCAACGTTCCATGCGAATGAATGTAATATAAAATGAAATTGTCGAGTAATAAAGTGGAAAATTCCACGGAAGTCCCCGCTTTTGGAATACACTATGAAAAATACGCTCGGAAACATTTTATGATACTATTATACGAACTTGTTTGTCATGTAACGAGATTGGGATTTTACTTCGATCTGATAAGCGATCCAACCAATTTGTGTAATGCAGGGAATGCGGCATTTTAACAAATTAGCTGTTGTATATTACAATATTGTGTAGTTCACAGTAAATTTCAATTTATTACAACCTGCCCTTTGACTCGCTTAAATTTAAATTGTTTTGAGTTTATTTGTATTCAAATAAAGCGTAAATTGAACCATGTTGATAATGAATTATTTAAGTTAATTAGTAATTGAAAAGTGTATTAATTATTCCATTTTTTATTTTTATACCTACACAAAAATTATTCAGCCATTTTTAAAATAAATATATGTATTACTTTAGCAATGACACATCTTAACAATGGTCTCATCGCACAATATTTATAATATGGGATCTGAAGATCTCACTTCACGTGTCAACAACTTTAAAAATTCTATATATAGAATTCAGGTATTACCGCGAGACATTGCTAGTATTAAAGATATTATAATAAATCCAAATTAGTAAAAACAATCGTACATGTAATATCCAAGAATCAGAGCGTCTGATTTATAAAATTAGCAAATAATGTGGCTTTTATTTTACTAATATACTTCTGAACGTATGGAACTGCGAAGGGTGTTGGTCAATTATACATAATATGGGCTTATATCAATTTTATTACTTCGTTATATACTGTAGTTAATATTACCTAGCTGAAAAGTTTGTTTGATTTAACGCGCTGTAATCTCACGAACTAGGGTTTCGATTTGAAAATTTCTTTCAGTCTTGACTAGCCCATTTATCCAGAAAGGCTACACATCATCACGCTGTGATCAAAACGTAACAACGGAGGATGAGTGAGAATTGTTACAAAAACGGGGAAAATTTATTTCTTTTGAGTGCTTGCATTGGATGCGCTACGTAAATTGTTAGAGATAGCATCAATCGCGTATGACAAAATTTTTCCTGTTGAACAATTAAAATCATCAGGGTAGCATGACTTTGTATTCTTGTTGGCTGGCATTATTAATAATTATCAAATTTGTATAGTATTGTAAAAAGCTGGGTGGGTCATCTCATCGTTAGACAATCATGAGACTTCCATAAAATTTCGGTCATAAAACGTTATTAATATTTTAACGATGTACTTTTCATGCTTACGACTTCAATAATTCAGAAAATTTTGATATAAGCTTAAGCATGCTCTTCAATTATATTAAAGTATTATATTTATCTTTTTTTTCAGGGAAATTCATCGCGAATGATAACTCATGGTCTGTTATAAAACTTGAGGTGGATTGCGTTTTGTCCGACTGTACATAGATGGAAAACGCGTGAAGTGCTGTGTTGCGTTTCGACTTCAGTCTATGAATTTCCGAATACTCGAAATGAATATGATAGTAACATATGATGTAATATGGCTAAGGCAGGTTAGCAACGCCTCTCTTAGATCTACTGGTCTGGGAGGTGCCAATGGGCGACAAGGATCGCTAATTATAAGTAAACCGGATGCTCGCTTGCCTTCCTATAACATAAAGCAAATTCTCAGCAAAAATGGTGGACTTAAATTCCGCTCGTTTCAAGGACCCAAGGCATCGAGATTATATGCTATATGTATGATGGTTAAGCATCATG
This sequence comes from Hebomoia glaucippe, assembly GCA_025727935.1. Classification (NCBI taxonomy): domain Eukaryota; kingdom Metazoa; phylum Arthropoda; class Insecta; order Lepidoptera; family Pieridae; genus Hebomoia; species Hebomoia glaucippe. Next base: position 10,038,839 of record JAOSYY010000013.1, on the reverse strand, counting down.
CTCAAGTTATACCTCGTATGTAAATATACAAATACAAGATTTTTATCTGCGCCATTGTTTTGTATACTGTATAAAAACAAAAAACTATCAAACTAATAACATAATTAAATAAAGAAATAAAACTAAATAAGTTTAGCGCACGATATTACCTCGCGTTATTTAATAGCAATAATGCGAACCAAAGCACGAAGGCCAGACGCCGACACGATCACGAATTAGGTTAGTTCAGTTACTTGTAATTAGTATTGCCTGAATTTCTGCTCCTAAAGAACTTCGTTATTCTGTGTTATGTAGGCTATCTGTGTCATTGTGATATATCGTATGAATTTTGAGTTTCTTGTTAGAAATAGATGAAATGAAGTCACGAAACACCGTTCACAGTAGACTACATCGTGACGTGCAAACGTGCGTTTCAACATTGATATATGCACTTCTAGATAGATAAATAGGATATAATTAAGTCACTGAATAACTAGAAATATCATATGACTAGAGTATTAGTTACAGGAAATCTCTATGCTTGTCTTACAATAGTTTATACACTACTCTTGATTTGAATTATATATATATATAATTCAAATCAAGTTTTACTTAATAACCGTTGTCTTAGGCAATAACGAGGGAAAAATATACTTCATTCTAACAGATATCGATGAGAAACCATGACATTTGTGCAATATCACAAATTTATTAATATATTTTACATTTGACGTATTTTATAATAAATGTAACTTTAAAACAACTTCACCAATTTATATGAAACTAAATATATAGTTACCTCAATATGAATTGGCGTACATGTATAGGTATAAATGAATGATAAATATGTTTACTGTTTGTATGACACAGAAATTTAGTGAAAATTGTCAAAAATATAACTTCTGTAAAAATGACAAGTTTTAAAAACAAGAGAAAATGCCTAATTACTTTAAGGTTGAAATATAGTAAAGTGTGCAAAGCAAAGTGGAGTTAAAAATATACTACCTTTTATGAAAAGTAATATAATTTTTAAAGTAGAGTATAGAACGTTTGGTTAAATGAAATACTTATTGTTTTATTTGCCATGGGGTGTATAAATGTTATTTATTTCAATTTCAAGCTTCCACCCCCAAATGTTTTAAGCAAATAACAAATATAAAAATCAGGTAAAACTTGGTTCTATGATTATAACTGCGCCGCCATTACATTCTGTTTTGTAAATCGTGACCCGCACTAGCGACTCTCGTTTAAAAATGTTTATTCTTAGAATTCGAACTCTAGTCCTCTATTCCTAACACAATAATACCATTAAACCACTAAGGGTGAAGAAAAATTGACATAAACTACTTGTAAAAATGTACTAAATACCATGTCAGTTGCGATAATAACAAAACGAAAATAAAAATGTATTGTATAGGAAATATTCAAAAAGCTCATTTGAATTTAGAACCTATTTATCTGACACAATCATAGGTTTTGTTCATCCAATCGTAACATACAATAATAATATTACTTTGACTTATGGTACGGATAATCGTTCAGTCGCGTGCGTCAACGGCTACAACCTTAATCTCATTTATTGGACAAATGCGTCTAACCAAGTGACCCTCATAATCATATTTCTTTTCTTCGAAATATTTAAACTAGATTTAACATTAGGCATATAAAATTCCGATAAGATTGTAAGTGTAAACAGCAATATTCGTTCAAACAACATAGAAATCTGAAAAAGTTAAATACCCTTATCTAATATTAATTTATATTTGTAATACGTTATTAGGGTGATTAATTTTACGGTATTAGGTTTTAGGGGACCGTAAGAGATTATTTTGAATTATTATACTGTAATTTGGAACGTTTTATTTTAGGTTCAGAGATTACGGAACTGGTAATCTAAATAGGATATTATTATGTATTGTAACAAATATTTTGTTAAGTTACGGGTAGTCTTTGAATTTGAACCCTTTAATAATACAAGGTATCTTATCAGATCCCTTAGTATGGAATTTACAATTAATTAACCAAACGAATGAAGGTTAAATTTTAACGAGTTCATCAATAGTTTGTAGAAAGTTCCAATGTTTTCAAAATATCTTTATACATTTAAATTAGTAGTATATACATAATTTACTTTACATAGAACTTTCGTTTTATCGCTGGACTTAGATTTATACGACAGATTCATCCACACTTAGTCCGTAATCCCGTTCATTAGCAGAGCTGTTAAGCTTTTAGTGACCTGCGTCAAAATTCACCAAACTAGTTTTGTCACAGTTAATTTTGTTATTGGGACTTTTTGAAAGGAAAACTGTTGACAATTCGGAAACAGATAATTGCATTTCGAACAGTTTCACACGAATACATTTAACGTTAACGCTATGACACCTTTGTTATTTTTATCGAAATAATTTTCGTCGCTGATTTTAAACCGAATAAGCACGATAATTATTGTTGTATTGAAAAAGTATATGTTGACATAAAAATGCTTGCTTTGATAATTCTTTTAAATAATTTCTATAAGAAAGTCAATATATAAAAATCGGCCCTTTTATACTGTAAACAAGCAAAGGGGCATTCAATACGAAATAAATATTCAATAGCTTGCATGCCAATTGATTTACGAATTTACCAAAAAGTGAGTGTTGTATTCATTATGAATAGAATAAAAACTCATCTTTAATTTTGATTTTATTTTTAGGTCTAGGGGGAGACGGTTTTAATGTGCCACCATCAGTCGTGCCTCAGGGTAAGTGTATCATATTTTATTTTTGTAAGGTTGGCTCTAGATGCTAAATTTTGGTCGTGAAACTCACACTAAATTTATATAGCAAGTCGAATAGATCTAAAGGTGTTGGTTAAATTTAAAAAGTTGATTAAGTAGATCTCTTTGTACATTTATAACTGACCACCAACACTGACCTACTTAAAAAGAAAATTTTACATTGCATCTATTTTTATCTCAGAAAACAGTAATTTTCTCCGCTTGTATTCTAAAAGGAATTTCACGATATTCGAAAAGGGAAGAGGTTTCGTTAAAAAGGTAACCGAGTTAATTAGGAATATTCAGTTAATATTATTTTTTAATATTCAACTCTTGTAAAGTTTTAGTCAATGAGAATTCTGTTTTTATTTCATCGTTGATAAAAAATAAAATATATTAATTAGCGAAACCATAAAATATACTTAAGTTAGAATAGTGTTGAGTGGAATTATATGTGTTGAAATATTATTATAGTTTTATGTGTGTGGTGCATAACCATAGAGCTTAACAATCCGCTTTTAAATTAATATTCTTCACTTTGGGGAGCGAAGAAAGTTGATAAACTTAAGTTTCATCTTTATTTAACCTAAAAATGAAAAATAATTAAAGAAATACACTTTAGAATTTTACATTTTGTAAAAAAACTTGTAACAATAATGTAAATTCCTAAAATAAAATCAGTTAAAATTAATTAATTACTAAAAATTTGTAAAACACCGTAATATATTTCCGTCATATATGATGTATGATTAGACACATCAAATGCTACTCTTTTTACGTCAATTACATTTATCTGTCATTTGATAAATTACGTTTTTATCTATATTAGTCCATTGAAAAGTTACATTTTGGGTTGCGTTTTTTAGAGGACGCAATTTTATTTTTTTGATGTGTAGGGGAGGTCAGTGTAAAGCTAAAACTAAGTTTGTGGGGTCGCCACCCTTGTCCCACGGCCGCCATCTTGAAAATAGGGGTTG
>JAOSYY010000013.1:10024072-10035022 GCA_025727935.1 Hebomoia glaucippe | reverse complement strand
CACATTAAAAAAATAAAATTGCGTCCTCTAAAAAACGCAAGGTAAGGCCTAAAAAATGTAACATTTCAATGGACTATATACAGTTTCAGGAACTTCAAAGACTGAAGTTGAAGAATCGATATACCTAACTAGCTTACCGTCTTTTTAGATTCTTGTTTTTGCTTGAACCTAATGAAATGTACAACATGCTTAAATTATCCTTCATTAAATAAAGTTTTCTTGAAAACATTAAAAAAGAAATTCTTATTGCGACCAAAGAAGCATTTCAACTTACTTTTAAAATTGAACATTGAGCATGGCAATTGTAAGGTTGTTTGCTTTGTCGCTCTTGAAGGAACGAGCGCGTATCTTTATTTCCACAAATAGAGTTTTGATTCCGGAACAGTTAGTTGGAACCAGGTGGTAATTCTTATATTAATAATAATTCACAATTCTAGATTATTCTTGTAGTGAAGAGCACTTATTTTAAGTTTAAAATGTATGTAATACGACAAGCCTTTGTTTATTATTAAACTGTAAGGCGACATTTTATTTTCTTTTTTTTTAATTTAGAGAGTATCGATTAGAATTGGTGCTTTAATCAATGAAAAATAATAATAGCTGTTTTTCCAGCAGTAGAGGAAAGCTTTTCTATTTATAGTGTATACAAGATCTAAAACAGCAACGTATCATAACAAATAGGAACGTATTTATAACAAAATTGAATTAAAATGGTATCATATTGTATAAGTTACTCATATTTTGAATATATATAAGTAGATGCCAGCAGCGTTTAATTTTTAAAATAAAGTAAATTGTGTGACAATCCATAAATATATTGAGTAGTATTACAAACTGAATTGTGTAAAATAAAAATCTTTTTGACGAAGGCACGTTTGTACACCTATTTTATTGTTAATTTTCTCTTATGAATAAATAGGGAATATAATATGTCTAAACTTAATATTGGTACTTGTTTTATTTCTCCCAATTTCGAACTTTGAATCCAAAGCATACATTGACTTATAGTAATGGTCACAAAAGTATTTACTAAACCTTTTTCTAAAAATCGTTAAAAATATATAGATGATAATAACAAAAGTCGTATAGTATTTAGTTGTGAACAACAAAGTACATACCGTATTCTGGGCAAGTGACACAAAACGTCACCGCCAGAATAAAGCCGACCACCTCACTGCCGAAACCTTTGTTTCCCATTTTATCTTTTTTAACCCACGCTGGCGTTGACCGACATGTTTCTTTTTCTTTTCTACCGTGGTGTCACTAAAGTTTTTGTACATTCATAACTTTGTTCATGAACGATGCATTTAACGGCATTTTCCGGTATATTTTATTAAATTCATATCTGTAACAAAAAGACATTGTTAATATTAATCAATTGTTCCCATTCAGTGTAATACAAAAACTTATTTTATGTACTCTGGACGAATTATTTGTATATAATGCTTAAATAAAGCTTATCTACAGTAACATATAAGCCTGGTGGCAAGAGTAGGAAATGATATGGGCCCCGCACTTTAGAGGGCCCAGTGCACCGACGCTTTCATATATCTTATAGCCGTAACTAAAGCAACGTATTATATAAAATTTGCTAGAGGCCCCACGCTAGCTTCATACGGAACTGCTATTAAAAAGTATTGAAGCCTCTTTTATGTCTTGCCCCTTTTTATATAATTTATATTGAATTATATCTCCTTATTTCATTTATTACACATATATGTCAACAGGATTATTTTATATGAAGCAATAAATTTTTACGACCCAAATCAAATCCAATTAAAGTAAGGTTAAATCGATGAAATCAGACAGACGTAGTGTGTAACATTTCTTCGTAATTCTATCTCTCCATCACAATTTCCCTAGCTGTCAGGTGCACGCGTTCGTCATGTAGCTTGTCATAACGTATATTTCACCAATTTACCTATTTGTCAAATATTGGTAACGATGATGTAGCATACCGGTAATTCAATTTAGAAAAAAAACTTCAGTTTCTTCTCCTTATTGTTATATCAATAATGTAATTTGGAGGTTCATGTAGGTATAAAATATAAGCTGATATGTCAGCTGTTCAAAGATAACATTTCAGCCTTTGTAATTATTATATTTTAATGCGAACTCGGGTTTAGTAGTTAAAATATTTGGTTATGAAATGTTTATAAATTTTAAAATTGATGATTGGGTTTTAACACGTTTTCATTAATTTCACTTGCACATAATAACGTTATTAAGTATCAGTAGAAAAATTTAAACCCTTTATAGTTGTATTATCTAAATAAACTTTATATTATATGTATATTGGATGACAATACTATATTTTGGTATCATGAAAATGGTTTGATAGAACTGAAAGCCAAAGCCAATATTTGTGTCTCTCTTATTGCCTGATTCTAGTCTGCCTAAATCTATTAAAACACAGTAACATGTAGTATTTTGGAAATTAAAATAACTTACAGTCTTGATAAACCTATTAACAGTGATATTTTACCTCTATAATTTGTTGAGAATACTTTTGACATGAAAAGGACGTCATGTTATTGTACAAAGGCATCCGAGGCAGAAATTGTATTGTGTGACGTCGCTTTATACCGACCGCCGAGTGTCACGTGTTTGCCGGTACCTATGTCTATTCTTTGTCGTGTCACCCACTTAATACGGCGTTGTTTGGCGCGCTTTTCTAATGAAATGTTTTATTCAATTATATACGGCTGTGTCAGTGATACCACTACGCTGAATCTTTGTGGTAGCTTTTGTTGTGCAGACACGTTTGTGAGGATTTCTGTTTTCAAAAATAATATCCAACTATTCAAATTTGATTACCAAATTATAACCATTGAGGAAAATGTTTTATGAATTAAAATATCTGCAATTTTATTTTACTTCTTCTGTTGGAAAATCTTCAAAAGTTCTTAATAAGTAAGTTAAGGTACGTATGTAAATGTTATTTAAATGACACAAACCTAGGAGAGAATCGGACTCTACAGAATTAAAAGAACATAACATAATGGCTATATTTTTACAAAATATGGTTAATTTTGCATTATTGACAATAATTGAAACTAAATAAACTGAAAAAGGTAAAACTCATTTTAAAAAGATTTATTTTTAGGGTTCTTTTCAAAATACCTGTTTTGTATTAATTAATAAAAACAGAGTATACCGAACATTGCGTCAATAATCTTAAATAAAGTATATATTCCAGTGTAGTTAGCCGAAACTCGTTGGTAAATTAACTAATCCTAATGAAGTAATCTAAATAATGCCTTTGAACGGAATAAAAAGGGGAGTCTGTGATTACTCAAAGCGACAGAAAAATCCTATCATTTCTTTGCCTTCATTCTTTTTTTCCAATTTATTTCAGATGTTAATGTGAAGGAAACAAGATTGTTTTCACTCCAATTCATACAGTTAGTTATCTGAAGCTTTGAAAATTGTAATGTCTTCAATTTTAACACGCTTTTATTAGCTTCATTGTGACTTACAAACAATCAATTGAATGTGAAGGTTAAGTCTTCTATAGGCTGGATCGAAATCATATAGATTTTTTTGATATTTTGTATCTTTTTGTAGATGTGATGATCTTATGTAAATTTATCAGTTATTGATGGACGGGCTGAGGTTCACTAGATGGTAGGTTATTCTATTATGTGCTGTTGAGCTATTTGTTTTTGTTTCAATCATTTGGAAATTTATAGGCTAATGTCAAAACGTGCACTACACCACTCCATGACTTTTCCATCTAGCTTGTGATCTGGACTGCCACTGACAATGTCCAATTCTATTTACACTATCCATAATAGTGGATATATAAAACTGTACACACATAACAAATATTTATGTTCAGGGATGCAGCCAGATATATGTAAAATAAATATCAAGGAAATCACCAACATCCTGATTTATTATTAGATCCATTTTTTGTTGAGCCATATACACGCCGTAAAACCAAGTTTGTGATCATAAAAACATTTATGGCGCCCCGACTTGCCTCTAGGCGACACTGTTTACTGCTAACCATATTATTTTCAAATATTACATTATGAATTGACTATCAAGTCATTTGAGGCTCAAAGAAACCCGAGCAAGTAATAAAAATGTTTTTTTTAATTGTCTAGATGCTCGAAGTACATATAATGACCGAATTTACAATAAATGTCATAAAAATCCAAAAGAATTCTCCTTACAACACTATAAAATATATATATTGGTAAACTATTACGCTTTTCTTAAACGAGGTAACTGAGACGTCTTATTACTTCAATATTATTATGAAAACTTACTTGAAGCTTCCAAAATTATTTATGGCCTACTTTAAACAAAATGAAGACAACTTTTGTACATAAACATTTTGAGAGTCACGACTTTATTTGAATGTTCACCTAAAAACTTCGCAAAGTTTTAAGGCTTATTTTATGTTTTAATATCTAAAAAATTTTTAATCAACAAAGCTAAAATAAAATAAATTTTACTATTTAAGGTCAGTCAATTTGTTTGACAGTAGTAGTCAGCCTTAAATATATTCGATATTGCACAATCAATCAATGGGTTTATCTTTATTTTTAGAAAGGTGCACTTAAATATTCTTAATCCGACGAGAAAAGCATTACACAAGCTATGAATAATTTCCCTTTTGCATTTCCTTTGCCATGCAAGATAATCGATTTAAGCTCTGGTCGTATATTCCCGCAAGTAGGCTTTCAATTCAGTCACGCTTAAGAAGATTTACAAGGTGGAGTTTAGGAACTCATTTGCATCGTAACATAGTAACTTTGTTGATGTAAAAACTTCGTGGTGAGCTAAGTGAATTTATAGCGTAATATCTTTCGGGTTAAATGCACTTAGTCGATTTTTCTTTTTAGTTTTGTGCAAGTTAAAAAGCGCGCGTTCTTGCCTTTTATGGGCGTGTTACTTTGTTGTTTGTCATAGACAACTCTTTTAAATGTCTGTTGATTCAAGAATAAATTTAAATAGTAAATCATAATCATTTGAGACGACATTTAACAGCAATTTATTATTTATTGGATTGAAATGTTTTATATAAGATTAAAATATCAGCATCTACATTCACAGTTAAGAAGACCTGCTTTCCATTTTTAAATTATAGTTTATTGGCTTGATTGGATGTTTGAACTGTTTGCAAGAAAACTCGCGAGAAAAATATCAAACTTCTGTAGAAGTATGTTGTATGTTGTTTAAAATTCTTGTTATTTATACATTTTAATAGATTTGATGAATTTTCTGTGAAATGAAATTCTGAATTTAATTATAATAATCGTTATTTGAAACTGTCGTTGCCCCACTATTTCAATCGCATCAAATTTATATATTCACTATTTTAGACTCGATGATGTTAATAAAATTAAAAAAACAAGTGAAAGTCCCGTCAAAATTGATCCAGTCTTTTCAGAACTGACAGACAGACCAAACTTGTGGTTTTCTTATAAGTATAGTTTATACTACCATGTGCATTTGTAAAATACCGTTATTGCTTCATATTTATATATAGGCATACCTTTTATAAAATTTAAAGTGAGTTCAGAACCAAGAAGGATCCAAGTACAGTAAGTTTACGCAAGACATAAGATTTTATTTCGTATTTCAATCTCGCTGTGAAAATTGACAAACCAACGCACGTAACAGTATCTCCGCGAGCGTAACAAGGGTTACGAAACACTTCTAACACTTAGAATGTACGGGATGTTTCAGTCACAGAATGTATCATGTGTCCACGTATGCATGAAGTTGTGAAGAAAATTCTTGTCGAAGAATCAGAACATAGACATACATTGATTAATAGGATTTTCTATTATTACCTTGATGTATTGTGAGAATGGCTTATCAGTAAATGTTTATTTGCCCCTTAAGACCTGTTACACCACTTCAGCTCTTGTCATTTCAAATTAGTAGACTATCGTTACTTGTGCATAAAGAGTAAAGTCGTGGAATAACATAATTATGATTTTAAATTTATTAATTATTTTGCCTTAAGCAGAGTAGCAGCTAATCTATACATACTGTATTTAATGTAAGTTGAACACCAAAATAACAATTTTTTCTAAATGCATATGAAAGTATATTACTACTTATAACAGAAAAACAATATTTGGCTGACTGTCGTTTGTTACGCTTGATAAGGGCAATGGCTAGACTTTTTTATCGTTGCTTTTACCGGCGTATGGCTAATGCTTTGAGGATTAACTGTTTCTTTTCAATAAAAGATTTCTGAAATATATTACGTATGACTATATATAAAAGTATTTAGGCGAGTTGACTTAGATTAAACTAAGCATGACGCTTAATCGTCAGTTGATATTTGAATAATTATACTAATCGAAAAGTTAACTTAGAACCTAAAAACTGATTATTAAAATATCATGGCGATAAACGAATAAAAAATAGTTCATTAAGCATCAAATGAACATGCAATATCCAAAGGAATTAAAGGTAAACTCAGTAAAGCTCATTCGAACAAAAATTGTATCTCTGAATCAAATACATAATGAAAAGGGTTTATTAAACATTTAAATGGAACGTGGAAGTGTACGCATAAAAGAGATGGCTATTCCTTTGGCAAATTTAATATTTAGTATATGGAAGCTTTTACGTACCCTAATGTAAGGACATTTATATTTCAAAAGCTACTGTCTGCATTTTACTTATGCGGTGTTTACTTATGCTATCTTTGAAACGGAGCTGTAATCAATTTAAGTATTTTGTGTAGTTAGAGACAAAAATGGTCAATTACTCGAGATTTTTACAATTATTTAGTATTTCATTTAATTCTGCAAAAAATTACGGTCAAAAGGTTTTTATAGAGAGTTACTTTTTTGAGCGGTATATAAAGAAATCTTTAAAGTTTTTATTTTTATATGTAATATATAAAATTCTCGTGTCACGGTGTGTGTAATTCTACTCCTCCGAAACGGCTAGACCGATTTTCGTGAAATTTTATAAGCATATTCACTAGATCTGAGAATCGGACTACAACTATTTCTCATCCCCAAAATGTTAAGGGTGGTCCACCCCTAAATTTTTTTATGATACAGCATTAAAACAACATACATCCCTTTATATTTATATGGCAAAACGACGTTTGCTGGGTCGTTTTACCATATAAATATAGTTAGTTTCCTTTAAAAATTAATATCAAAGGATTTGTTACTGACGTTTATATTTTTAAACATATAATTTATAAATATAAACAAACCTCAAAATAGGCACGACATTTGAATTCCGATATTTCACATTTTTGAGCGTACGTTGCCTAGCGCTAAGTGATTTTAGTGAAAATAACTTAAAGCAACACTTCGACAGCAAAGCACAATTTTTATTCAAACAATATTACTTCTTGTTCAGCAATGGCTCCCAATATTTCCCTCTTCATATCCCCGATGCGATTTTGGAAGCTTTCCAAATAGCGCGGCCATATTTTTTGTCCACCCACCGTGTTTCTGTGAAATATTTCCTTTGTAGAGATGATAAGGAAATGTGTAGAGCCTATTTCATCTTCATTAGGCACTTAGGAAATTACTCGGTTACACTTTTATTTTTTAATTCTAAATTAATTATTAATTGATCGTTTCATGGCATAATCGTATAAGGTTTTGTAGTCAAATCTCTATATATATTACTAAATCTCTGATATAAATTTCTCATGTATGAATACTTGAAAATTCTTTTGAATCTTTCAGATTCACTGTATTGCTTCTACATATGGATATAGTGGGCACATTGAGTAACTCTTTTAAGAGCTTAGTGTATAAAAGATCTTAATAAATATATTGCAATACAGTACGAGTATATAAAATTTCATATAAATTCAACCAATTTTTTTTGGAAAAGTTACATAATATACTCATATATCATTGAAATTTATTCGTTAAAACAAAACGTTTCAGTAGGCTCTCAAATTAGTATTCAAGATAACTTTGTAAGGTTAACATAAAACTGTAAGGTTAAATTGTAAGGTGGCGTCTGTGAGATTGAATTTTAATTCATTTTACTAGTCATACAGACTCATTAATTTAATAAGCGAGATAATAGACTCGCTAGATGTTAATCTACCTTTAATTTGTTATTTAAGAAATTAATTCTAACTATAAAGTATTAACAGACCTAGAAAACCATTCGCCAAGGTTACGTGGATTATTGCGATTAAGAAGTATGAACTTGAACAAAGTAAGGGCGAGCTAACTCCAAGCCTAACGCTCTAGAGAAAATTTATATAACAGTATAAGTTACAGTGATTACATATGAATTTAATGGATTTAGAATGATGATTTTTTCTTTAAACTAGACATTAACAAACCAGTGTACAGGTTATTTGTTCAAAGTATGATTTTTTAATTAAACAATTTGCTCATTCGTATATAATTAGAAGTACTTTTTACAGATTCAATGACAATTTACGATTCAAATTCATATAATGTAAAACTAATTTAAAATTTTGCAATATATTTTAAAAAATATGAAACTTAGTCAATGTTACATGACATTTTAGTCACAGTATATACTACAATTAATTAACTTATGCCTCAATTTTTCATACTCATATTTTAAATTCATTTCCTAAAATGGTAAAAAAGAATTATTCGAGAATTAATAGAGAAATTACAATATAATCACAAGTATTGTGATAATTATACATATAAGCAATGGAGATTAGGGACAATCAACGCGTAAAGATATGATTTTCATCTTATTATAACTTTCCTATGACGATTAACTTTCAGAATCTATCGTTGGGAGCAACATAAGATTAGAGTAATAAATAGTAAAGTTCTAGTAATCTCGCTGAAACACTATCCCGGCCTAAGCCTTACAAATGAGTTTTATAATTAACAAACGTAATTCGAGTGGCTTACTCCGCATTAAAGTAACGACATTTTCAACTCGAAAATTTAGCCATAAAAGACCGTAGTGTTGTGAAAAAATGACTGACTCTTTTGAATAATCGCGTTCATTTCACTTGACGCTGCTTCTCATAATATTCAGGTAATTGCTTCGGCATAATAGGATAAAATTTTTACTGTTATTAATGCGTCACTGTATAAATGCTCCGTGGCACAGTTGCTTTATTTCTGGTGATTAAACACGTAAATGTAGAACTTGAAATTATGAAGTATATTTTTACGCGACTAGACGTTGAATACTTTTGTTAATATATATTTTATTCACAAGCCTCGTTTCCTTCGTGTATTTGCAATTTTAATTCAAGATAAGTTTGAACTCATCTTAGTTACTCGTATAGGTACTTTATAAAATACTAATGTGTTAGTAAAGATTTTTGTCTGTTTGAAAAAGTGAATTCCAAAAATCCTGTATTTCCTAGTAGAACATGCGACAAATTCCAATCTATCTAGTTTTTAGGCAAGTAGAAGATTAGCCGAAATAAGAGTCTTAGATTTTTTGATTTAATTTTTATTTTATTATGTTTATAGGAGCTCCTATGGGGACATAATATGTACAAAGTAGTAGCTAGTATTATACCTAGATTTAAGAGCTTTAAGACTCCATACAAAGCTGGAAGCCACATTTTCCTGACAGGTCAAGTGTATTGAGAAGCTATCGACGCGAACTGAAAAGGCTGCATCATTGTTCGAAGCTTGTTTATTATTCCCAGTGTAGGACGGTAACCGGGCACTAATTAAGAGCAACGACACAAATAAGACTGGAAAAAAAGGCTTACATCTACACTTCCTAGCTATATCCTAACATATATAAGAAACAGCCTGTTCTCCTATCGGTCTTACTATTTATAATACTTGTATACCAATTTTTTTGTTCCTTAACCACATGATGTCATTTAGTATTATAATATAATTTGGAAATTCAAATTGAAAATACTACACGCATACGTACAACGGTACGTATCACAATTCTTTTGTATGCATAAAAATATTATAGTTTGTTGTCAAAAATTTACTATAAAAATGACTGAATATATAATATGCGCTAAATATATAAAACCTAAAGACACGAATGCATCAAGACTAGGTTTTATCGTATATTTCGTTTAATTTAATGTCAAACAACCGTCATAGCTGTATATTAGAATAGCTTAGGTTAATTTACCAGCGATCATATTAACAACAAACATTGAAATAATATATGTGCCCTTGAGATATACAAAACTATATTCTATTCAAGTCTTCAAACATTTCGTCATTATAACGTATAGCACAACAATATTCTGAAGAAACAATTTATTATGATTTAGTAGGCTTTCCTAAATTGGTCCCCAAACAGCTACTTGTAACGTTAGTAACTAAATTTGTGCTATTAATATAAATTACACGAATTTAGAGAGCCCTTGGGAACCAGCACACTACAATAGCAACCGTGATTTTGTAGTCATTTGTATTTAATAGAATATTTCTAATAACACACATTATTATACACAGTGCTGAGTATTTATCTTTGTTCTGGGTTTAAAATGACTCTGCAAAGACTTACATGACTATGGCTATAATCTTAAGAAATTCCGTTGAATTTAAGCATTTCCACCTCTTTTCATTAATTAATAATAGGTTTGCTTAGCAGCTATTCCATCTGACAGAATACGACATTGCCAGATATAAAAGCCTGCTTGCCTTTTGTCACCTGAATAAGGCTAAAAATTTGAATTTAATCTGTTCTTGTTGAGAAACTTTAAATAGTTGACACAGACAAAGATAATGTTCTTAACGTAGTCACGACATAAAATATTTTCACTGTCGTACACTTCCCTAAGTGACACTTTCAAAATTGGAATGCTTGTATAACTAAAGAAAAATATAATAGAAGATAAGTTTCCGATAAATTTTACTGAGAATAATAATTTAGTTACTAATGAAATATATAAAATTCTCGTGTCACGGTGTTCGAACTTGAACTTCTCCAAAACGGCTCGACCGAACCTTATGAAAATTTATATAGTTATTCAGTAGGCCTGAGAATCGGACAACATCTATT
>JAOSYY010000013.1:9999802-10014265 GCA_025727935.1 Hebomoia glaucippe | reverse complement strand
TAATTTCCATATTCTTCCCACTTGTTTAATACTAAAAATGATGAGACAATTTTTATTACCACTACATCAACAATTTCGTAATTTTAACTCATTAACGCATCAAAAATGGCAAAACATTGCTAATGATTACAGGAGGTAAATATATATATATATATATATTATAATTAAAATTTACAAGAAATTTTGGATTCTCTTCAGCTATGGAGTGTGAATAAAAGAAAAATATTCAATAATAAAATATATAGTTTGAACGCTTAAATGTGTAGTAAATTTAAGGCAAATAACTGTTTTTTCAACCAAAACCCGGTGTAAATGGCTTTTAAGGTATACATATAAGAGCGTTCATTTCAAGCCTCCCTTAGCGGGTACGTTAGCTCGCAGATTCCATTAAGGTGTTATGACACGTGCTAAAATGTTCTATACCTAATCTGGAACATTTAGCGACTCTTATTCAACCTCTTTCGTTTCAAGTGTAATTAGTTTTGTGGGGAATTAGAAGAGCTTTTATTAAACCATATCATTAGAAGCGTTTTATTTCAAGTGACATTATAAATATCAAACGTTTTAAATGTATATATTATTACTATAATAGTTGAAGTAAATCAGCTCGAAAAATACCACTGAAATAATATTTATTCTAAGAAAATAAAGTTCCAAAGATTTGTTAAAGCTTGCGATAATTCTCAATAAAACTCAAAGAATAGTTTTATTCTACGATTTTTGTATTGGAGTTTCTTTGTAACAATCTAAGTTAGATTTTGCTGATTTAACACGTCTATTAAAAGCTTACGAAATCGCCATTTTCTAACCTATTTAATGGTCGGCTGGAACTAGCAAGACGCTGAGTCAACAGGGGGTTGTAGAAAATCGATTCACTCTGCGTCAGTGCGCGTTTTCCTAAATGAGATGCAATTAGATCCCTGTTTTATTGATCTTGGAGGTGATTTGTTTTGGTAAGGTGCAAAGTATTTGGTTTTGGATAAAGTAGGCTAATAAAACGCCATCTATATCTACCAGGTTGTAATTCGTTCAACTTCTGACTTGCGAGATATGTCTTAATGCAATCAATTGTTATTAACACTGAATTTTTATGAGAGCCATTGACAAGTGACCCACAGGGTCAATTTTCAATTTTATTAAATATTAAAATATTTATTAGTATGTTATCCTACTTCCATGGTAAGGTTTCGCAATGATTATAAGCTACTGAGGTTTAATTGTCCTAAACAAGTTACTATAAAAATTGTATGAAACAATCAATTATTTTTAATAAAGGCGACAATCTTTTTAGTAAATATTAAAATAATTATTTTTACCTGAAAGTGCAATATTTATAAATTTGACATATAATATAATTCTATTTGTTATTTTTCCATTATTATTTCCGACAGACGATGTTTTTACACCCAGCCTAAACAAAAAAATTACAAACTTTATTTTCAACCTTAACTTTTCTGGAATTCACTTGAACACACACAATAAATCTCCACAAAAACGGCCCAGACGTTTAGTAGGACTATAATTACAAACACACGCACCGAATACTAATTTTTCCATAGCCGTGTAAAGTGGGCCTGAATCTAATAAATAATATTCATATTTAAAGTAGACAACTCTCCCGGAACATTATACCGAGTTTAATTAGAGATATGTCGGAGTCTCTTCACTTCTACACAAATAAACCTTAGCACCCGTAGTTCCACGTAAAACGTTTACTTTGAGTGCACATAAAATACCTATTATTATTTTCCTTACCAGCCACGTGAGTCGGTTACGTAACTGAATTTCCTTCAAGTAGAAAATATTTTGGCGGTGAAGCAAAATTTTATAGCTTATTCTGAATACTTTATGTTGATTCAAGTTATGTCCAGAACTGTGTATTTTATAAGAAGTGTTGTTTTAAAGAGAACATGAATCATGAAGCTTTCCAGATAAGCTTTTACACGTTTTTTATATAGTAATGTAGAAATTTTAATTGTAGAAATTTGTATTCAATTATATATGTAATATTTATGATCTTTATATTTACTGTGGAGAAGATTGGCAAAGTTAATAATGTCGGGTTAATGTTCAAGAGTGAAGATAACGAACGTCGAAGGTATTGTCACGTGCCAAACTTTATATTACTTAAGTCTGCAGTTTTAAGATAACTTTTAATTGTTCTATGTAGCAAAAGCTCTGTAATTCTTTCGAAAATAAATACGGTTACTTATCAAAATCGATAAAATTTTTATCAAGTTCAATATATTTGAAGGTTGTTTATAGTATTAACATAATTAACTACATACATGTCTTAATATAAAAGAAATTTTTGCTTATTTAGTCAAGAATTACGTTATTATTGGTCTAATAATTTAAATAAACAATACCAGATTTGTCTACTTCATATTAAAATGTTTCAGAATTTTTATAAGGGCAGATTTATGTTCATTTGAATTTTTTACTACAACTGGAGCATACAGGTTTGAACATCACCAAACCAATTTTAATAATTCGTTGCCTACCTTACCATTAACAATTACAAAGTATTCATTCCCAAGAAAATGGGGTTAGTTGTTCCGTGATACGTTAGCGAACGCGTCAGCGTTTCCCGACTAAAGCAAACTAATTTATTCATTAAGATCCTATCTTACTTATGTCACGGTGGTATGTTACGATAATGTAACTATTACACGCTAAAACGTGCTTATCTAAGCACTAAGCACTGAAAGCATGTTCTTAGTAACGTATGTAACATCATAAAAAATGCTTATCAATTACTAATTCAACATCATCTCTAATAAGGTGACTAGTTTTTTAGATGCCTTAAATAACTGCATTTGTAACTGACAGCACTGTAATTGAATCTATGGAGCAAATTTTAAACAAATTTTATCATTGTTTGAGACTTGTATGTTATAAAGTTTGGATAACAATATTTAAATTTGCTTCTTTGAAGATAAAATCAGAAATAGAACGTATTTGTTTCATAATATATTGTAATTTGCTAATAATATAAATATTTTTTCTAATAATTTGTACTTTATTTATTAATTACCAAGGTTAACTTATCAGTTTGTTGCAGCTGAACAATAATTAAATCTTTTGTTTAAAAAAAAAATTCAGCAGCTTTCCCCTCGAGTATCAGTTATAAAAAAGTCTTTAATCTGCTAAAAGAAGTATTACTATCTAAATGGAAATAATTATTTTAATGAATTCGAAAACAAATTTAATAATTCTTTTTTAATTGCTGCTAACATTATAAAACTTGCTCAGCAATTAGCTTTAACGGTTTCGGCACAGGGTTGATTAATTAGTCAACAGGAGGTGTGTTATTTTATACATTATGACGATTGTCACTTAGAAATCTAATTGATTATCTTTTCAATCTGTGCTAAAATTATAAAGCTGACGAATTTGTTTGTTTGTTTTTTGTTTTAACGCACTAATCTTAGGAAGTGCTGGTCCGATTTGAATAATTCTAAATTCTAAATATATTATCAAAAAATTAGGGGCTAAAAGTCCAATAATGTAACTCAAGGTGTAAAAATGGAAATGAATACGAGTGAAGCCGCTAGCAGAAACTAGTGTGTAATATGTAAGAGGAAAAAAGTAGACAGAGCATCATTGTTTAACTGATGACTTTAGAGCCTAAACGTCGTGCTAAGTGGTCATCGTTCTTATGCATGCAATACATAATTAATAAAAATCATAATATTTTAACGCCATCTATTGAAAGGTAATAATAAGACTCACTGCTTATCTATAAGAATATAATCAAAAGAGGTTAAAAAGTGTTCTAAACCTTTTTCTGCCTTACTAATTTAGTGTGCAGTAAGAAATTGTACGAGAATTTTTATTTTAAGACATTTCACAAAACTGGTCTTGGCCTCATTTTAAAATTAAAACGTTAACGAAGTACCCACTATACGTTCAAGAAATAGTATAATACGGAAAAATACCTAGCTTAATTTCACCCTACTTAGCATGCCACTGGACTGGTGACGTTGAAATTTATATAATTTAAAAGGAAAAATTTTAAATGACCACCTTTGCTTTGGCTAATGAAAATGGGCACGCATTTTGTTGTTTTTGGAGGAACTGAAATATGTGTTTGCGAAAATAATTATATTAAACGAACGAATTATAATATAGTATTTTGAAATATTTTGGAATATTTCGCTATTTTCAATTATACATTATTGATCCATAACATTTTTATGAGTTTATTTATAATGAATAAACAAATCTAAGACTGTACTCGTTAATAAAAAGATTTGATATTATAGATGCCAAAAAGAATATGTTGATAGTATCAAGTAGAAGACGCAAGCAGGTTCTGCACCAAAACGAATGTAATATGAGTTTAAAAAAAGGGACGGCAATGAAGTCTGATAGTGGTGTTTCCTGATCTGAAAGGAATTTAGTATCCACATGATGCGCTAAATAATTATAAGACTTATAATAACTTATTTAGGATATCATAAAATATCATATACTAAAAACATGCTACTACATATTAGATGTGAAACGAACTCGCGACATTTGGAAAACTTTTATTACATTTTAAGAAAATATTGTTAAATTTTTAATTGTTCAATTTTATTATATAATATAATACATACAGGTACCAGGCTAGTATAACGTTGGAGAAAGCTATAAATAAAGTTTTATTTGATATCGCTGTAGTACAGGTTAGGTATTGTAAAGTAATGGCACCCAAGGGTCGTGCGAGGCGAAGAGCGCATTTTGTACGTGTCAGATACTTTGTAATGTCGTGTTGTATTGCATTCAAATACTGTAACCCCAATATGATAAAAATAAAATGATGTAAGGAGCAAATATTTGAGTATGAATATGAATGGATGTGGGAGTATAGGAAAACCGGGAAAGGCGTGGTGGATGTTGTGTAATGTTTCTAAAAATATAATTAGATTACGGTTGAAAGAGGAAATTCAAAGAGGAACAGATACCTACACTACCTACTAAAGTTTATCTGTTATTAATGTGAAATTTTTTTAGCTTCTTAGATTTTATAAATGTTACCCAATCACTACAAAATAGTTGACCTGATTTAAGTAAAATATGGTATAAAAATATTTCGTTTGTAATTGTATAAGTAATATGAATAAAAAATTATAATTGATTTTTAAGAAGAACATATTATTGTAGACAAGGTTGCAGTATGAAATTTATTAATTATAATAATAGTGCGCGACATTATACAGAAAAGTCATATGAATAATGAAAAAGTCGTTTTTAATTAATTGCTTTCATTAATCATACAAGTGGTCTATTAAGCTTATGAAAAGTTTATATATTCTGTGCTTTTGTGGTACACAATAATATGAAACTATTTCGTTTTCATCCGTTTTTACGCGCTAGTAACAAATCCTCAGCGCCAGTACAATGCCACCGCGCTGTCACCGTTCATCAAGGTTTTATTCACGATGGATTCCCGAGCTTACGTTCTTTTACGAGTTTCTTTTCGAGTGATAAATGAGTTTTGATACCTGTTACTACTGGGAATCATAAAACAGTGCAGTCGCGCTGTTTTTCTTTTTTTTATAGATGGTCATGAAAATGTTTTATGAAGATCAATAAGTAGTAAGGAGTTTTTAATATAACCTTATGCCAAAAGCTTAACGTTTAAAACATATATATTATAAATTAGTGTATTACGTACGTCGCCTAGATAGGTTATCGTTTTAGGCAAGCTTTTGAAATAGTCGTGGATTGTATAGAGCGGCGTGTGCTGAAAACTTTATTCATTTATTGTGCTCTTGACACTTGGTGACGTCTCGATGTTCAAACGTCATGTTCACGTGCTGTACTCGTACATGAAATGGAATTGATAGAAAACTTTTGAGATTGCTAAACTGCATTGTATATGATATCTTCACTGAGCTTAAACGAACTAGACAACAATTCCATTTATTTCGTCTTGAGTTTCATTTAATATGTATTTTTAACATATTTTGAGGCGTACTGGATCTTTTTTAAAAGCGTTATTTAGTTTCACTTGAATAAATAATGAATATAATTTTAATCTACGTTAAATTGTTGTAACAATATGATCGTTTGGGTGCGTATAGTTTTACTTACAATATTTTTATATATAAAAATAACTTAGGATTTAAAGGGTTTCTCGATTAATTTTTGATTATGGACAAATGATTTTTCAGATATTCAGAATTCATGTCAAGGAATAAAATGTACCACCTTCGCTGCGTACATACGGTGATTTGTAACAAGTAAAGGCACTGAGTTAATTAATTCATACTAAAGTTATGTTTCGTTATACAAAGTTCTCTTTTACCCGAAAGAGTCGGAATATATTTGTCGCATACATGCATAAGGCGAATCCACTTTTCCTCTCCACACGTCACTCTTATAACGGTAAGCAGTAGAGTATTCAGCTCATAACTGTGTTAATAAAAACAAGACAGGCTCACAACAGCTCGAGACTGTCTGTCGTCTTACAGCAGAATGAGCTCGTTACGACTGACTGCACGTTGTTCAACGCTATTACCACAGTGTGAACAAGGACAGTTAGTTGACACGTTGTACTGCTTATACAGTGTATGTTCAAGCAAATAGGCGTTTTGTAACATTTTCATTAAAATTGTTCAACCGTAATATAAAAGAGATTTTAATATTAATTAAAATTATTTTTAAAGACAATCTAAATTCAAAAAATTATAAAATAATTGCCACACAATGTAATTTGTTAATCAAATTACATTGTGTGGCAATTATTTTATTACATTTTCAACTTTACAGTTCTTATAAATACCATCTTAGAGAGACCTTTAATCTTCCCACTGTGTACACAAAAGACTGTGCATGTAGCCATTATTATACGGTAACATTTACATCAGGGCAGGTGTTAATTATACTCCTTCTACAAGATGTAAATAACTTAGCCTACATCTGTATTCATTTTTATCGACATCATGTTTAAAGTTTTATATTGACCTGTCATTCTGTAAGTTCCTTAAAAGATGTTGGAAGGAATGAAGGCAACAAGGTTCTAATTCATGTTTTAGATAAGGCAACAGGCATCAGTTCGTTTATAGCATTTGTCTCCTTATAAACATAGAATAGAAACATAACAATTGTGTATTCGAGTTATCTTATTGTATTGGAATACTAGCTTTAGTTGTATATGTGTATCAACTATACAAAATCTGTAAGAAATTCATTCAGCCGTTCTATTATGATTTGTATGTGAAATACATAACATAGAAATTTGATTTGATGGTAATTGTTAAAATAGCAGTATGAAACTGCAATTAGGGTTCCTTGACAAAAATCACGCGAACACGACACGAACATTATAATGCCTGTATTTTATTGTCCTTCGACTATATTTCTTTGGGAGTAATGTGCAATTTTATGGCTAGAAACTTTAGTATTATATCCAAACTGATTGGATAACCTTCTTATTCATTATAAGTAAAGCCAAAGATAACTATTTTATTATCTGTCATTGCTACATAATATACGACAAAAGAAATATTAAAGAACTATTTTATGAATCTTTTTTATTTGCACTTTAGACATATACAGAATAGACTTACTAAATACCGATACTGTTTATTTTATGACTGTAATTATGACGGCCTCTTTAATAAAAACTACTTAAAATTCAATGTCTCAACTTGTGCGATCATTCTAATTTCCATAGTTCCGTAAATAACGATTAAAAATATATGTTTTTAACTGTTTTACCGTCTCCTATGCAGTACTCAATACGGGTTACAAAGCAAATAAAAAACCAGCGTAATTTCTTTCAATATTCTTAATTCCAACTTAGAAATAGGTAAATGTTATATTTGACGATAAATAGATAAATGTTATATTTGACGAAAATAATCTTATGATAAATAATTAATGAATGAAGTTTAGGTATTTCCAAATAACGAAAGTTACTCTGTCAAAAAGTAGGAAAGAAATTCAATAAAACTGAAAACATAAAATTTACGCTTAAATCATAGTAAAACACAATCATAAAAAAATGTTAATTATTCCCTAATGGAAATTTCATGAGTCGTTTGTTTTTCAGGACATGACGCGAAATTTAGTTAATAGTCATTACCATTACGTTAATAAAATTCGTGTTACTTGTTTACACAGGTTTAATATAATAATTTAAAAACAAATGGTTTTAAACACACCTGCAAACAGATTTCCATAATAATATACATTCACTTACAGTTACATTTACACGTTTAGAGGCCAAATGTTTATGCTATTCAGTAAAAGTAGAAAATTACATCTGCTTTCACTTAAACCAGGCTTACATCAAAAAACCATAACAAAGTAAGGTTGGATATTAATTAAATATACACAACGTAACAAAAAATCGCACCGTATGTGGTTCCGTCAGGTGGATTATGGCCAAGGCCCCTCGTATTGAAAGGGTCTATAATCTATATATTGGTAAAATAGACTTAAACCGTTTGATTGTATGATTACCTTTTGTGGAACGAGTATCAAAATTATATTTTAGAAAAGATGACAATGTTATGCTCGGCGTGACAATGATTATAAATTTTATAATGTTAAAACATTCAGATATTTTGTTTATAATTAAATAATACGAGTATAATTTGAGAAAATATACGGTTCATCACCTATGAATGATTTATTTTACTCAAATATACAATTAAATAGTATGTTGTAGTGTTTTGAAAAAGCCACCCGTTTGTAAGTTCATTTGACTGTAAACAAAAAGAAGTCACGAAAACTTACAGTAGAAACCCTTGAGTGTCATAACCTGTTACTGTTATTATAGAATTACTCATATTCCATCTAGAAAATTTACTTAAAACATCTATTCAACAACCGAGTCAAGAAAATGGAACAAAAGTGATTGATTATTTCAATAAAATAAATATTGAGAGAAAGAAACGGGCAGATTGCGATAAGAAAATTTATCTTATTGTAAGTAGTCTGTGTGTGATCTTGCTAATGTAGATATTACATACAATATTTTATATGAATTGTTATCACAGCTAACCGAAGAAACCAATTACTATAAAAACTTAAGGTTTAGTTAACAAGTTTAACGCTTAATTCGTTATCAGCCTTATTTCAAGGAATTAAAAATAATCGAACAGCGAAGTGAATACAGATTAAGTTAAATATTTATTTTATAGTAACCTAGCTAGCAAAAAACGTGACAATTTTTTGTATAGTCTACGGGATGACTGTTATTATTATTATTATTCATGTAAATAGCTGTTTCTTTGTATATTATTAATATATGTTTTTATAAATCATTGTAAAAAAAGAAATAATAATAATAAAATGTATACCCTAATAATTATTTTCTTTATACCTCGAATGAAACTTGAAATTAATATTTTATAATAAGGAACTTTATTCCTATCTGGTGCTCCACGACACCACACATCTTTTTATTGTAGTGTCTAACTACCAACATTATAAAATAGTGTCAAGCTATTTCGAATAAATCAATAACGCCCCGGTTTGGTGATTCGTGTGAATAATTCACGTATTCACGGCGGAAAAGCTGATCATCTGGAGTGCCTATTTATAAAGATTTCTGTTATACCCTATGAATGTCATTCGACATTTGAATCTAGTGGCAATGATTTAATCAAAGTTATTTCATACTACTTGATAGATCAGCTATAAAATCTTAAACACAGTAAATTGTTTAAACATATTTTTCTTACTGTAACTAAGAAACGCTGTAATTAAATCTTGAAACTCAAAATTCATTTCTTGTAATGAACCTATACAAAATATTATCGCTGTACAAGTGTGTTTAATGTTCATAGATGGAATAGTCGTGAAGCGCTGTACGCGTTGCGACTCCAGTCTATGAATTTCCGAATACTCGAAATAAAAGTAAGTAAGGGCCCCAATAGAACGTCGCTAAAAATAACAAATGACGAAATATGGTTAGCCGTAACTGTATGCTCACTTGTCTTCCTATCGCATAAAAAAAATGTTTGTACAATAATGTTTCATCACATGACTTGTAGTTTTATTAAGCAATAGTTCAATTATTTTTCTTAAACGCTATTTCTACTCTTCCTCTGTTTCTTTTTTCTTCTGCATAAAATACTTGATAGAAACGAATAAAAATACCATTATATCGAAAATATACTAGGATATGTTGGATCAAACATATATATATATATAGTTTCTAGCACCAGTTATTTCAAAGTATGTTGTATATTCTGCTACGCCCAAAAGTTAGATCCTTTATAAGTATGGATTACTAACAATATGCCTTTTTGTTTTAATTAACTTTTCCAGTAACTAAGGCAAATTTTAGGAACAATGACTGTCAGTATATCGTAAAATTAACTGCGGCCGTAACGCGGAACGTTTCAAAATACTAATTTGATTTAATTGTATTGTTTTAATTTATAGGTTGTTACCAAAGCTCCAATTATAATACATGACCAGATAAATGCGGTTATATTTACTACATTAATTATCATTAATAAAACAAACGTTTAACTTATAAATAATTATGGTCCAAAGGATTTATTGTAAATAGGTATTGTATTTAAAACAATTACATAAGTGCGATGGTTGATTTTCTGATGATATGCTTTAAGGGTACAAGATTTGAAATTATAAAAGAAAATCTCTTTCAAAATATAAAAAATTTGGAAAAAAATAAAAAGCTAACTACGTAGTATTCAATATTTAACGATATCCCAATTAAAGTTATCTTAGATTTCAATAAAACAATATTGATTTAAACTAAAGCCTTTAAGCCCTTAAGACAATAATAATCAAACTCCAGTAAAAATTTAATAAGTTTCACGAACTATGTTTATACTTTCAATTGATTTCAACTGGGTTAAATTATTCCTTGTTCTATTTGATACGTATACGTGTAGATATGAAGCTATTTATTGATTTTATTAAAGTCTATATTTGAAATAAATGTATTAGACGGATATTTTATAAAGATTTGAATTCAGTAATTAGGTGCACAGGTTGTAAACTATCATTTGATTGTTGCGAAACACGGCACTGCGTATATTTGAATTCTTTATTCTTTCTTTTCAGGAATTTTCTGGTGTGTATGATGACTTTTCATTTCTATACAATCTTTACTAAACTGTCTATATATTTGAAATACGACTACCAGCTCATATGAAACTCCTTCAATAGAGAAAATCACTTCTTATTGGTTAAGCCCATAACTTTAGAAAATAATGTTGTTCCCGTCGGCGTGTCCTGAATGCTGGTATGAATTCTTAGATAATAACGGTTTACGGACTTAAAAACGAAAGAAATTTAAAAAGTATAACTACTATAAGATTATAATATATAACTTATTTGATTCATTAGATTATTATATGATATTTTATTATAAGAGAACAAAATGTCATAAACTATAATATTTGCATTAAAAGTACGGCAGGCCGTTTTAGGCTCGTTAATACTATTCTTAAAAAAAATGAATTAGATAATTCTCATAAATATTCATAATAAAGAATTTTTTCAATGTAATTTTATTATCATCACGCGATTTTAGTTCTTTTTATTTAGAATAATAAAAAGAATAGTCGACTTAACTGACCATGTTGAAGAAGACAACCGTTTTTGGTATAGAACCAAACAGACAAATTTTGCCAGAATCACATACATTATTTAAATAAACATAGGTCTTACTTCTGTTTAAAATTAGATATGAGTACATTTATATGACAAACAGAGGCCAGGTAGAGCCGTGTCATTAGCACGTCACAAGTGCCTCGGTATAATCATCGCTAAGCCTTGCTAATCCACGGCGCGACCTTATCCCTCTAATTAAAAAAAAATCATAACTTACCAGTACAAAGCACACTTAAATTCCAATTAACAGCACAAGCACGTCACTGAAACGGTTAGGGTTGCCAAACTTACACTTCACGTCACAAATAGGGTATGTCACAAATATTTTTCAACCGTAACGGACAAGCGCACACTAGATGGAGGCAGCCGAGACTGGCTGGGGTGGCCCTAACGCGCGTGTCCTGACTCCCCGCCCCGCGCACCGCATACCTCGGTACAGGCAAATAGAAATAAAGTATGCGCTGTAAGAACAGAAAGAAAAACGGATGCCGCCAGGATAAATTAGTTGAACATTAACGTTTTAAAGAAACTCGCTATGATAGAAACGTGCTTAATTAGAAGCCGGTAGCAGTACGCTAATTAGATTCACTGACAGCTCTTAGATGATTAACGTTGCTTTTTGGAAGCATTTATAATATAATTACAATCAAATACACTGAATGAAGAACATTGTAAGAATTCATGAATGTTATCTTTATCGTATATTCTACGCTCTCACTTGTAAGTAACAACGTAATCCAATCTCGAAGGCAATTTAAGATATAAATCGAAGGATACGCTATTTTCTATGAAAATTTAACTTGTCAATTAAACCATAAACATATTTAGAAGAAATGAAAATAACTACACTAAAGCAATGTTTCTTAGGGTAAAAAGTCTTAAGCACAGTTCAATTATAATATAATTAAACCTTACTAAATATTGATCATTAAAATGTGTTTGAGTTATTTATTGAATTTGCAAGAAAAATTATATTATATAATTATTAAAGGCTTATAAAAATAAAAATGAGTCATTTCGGTACTAAAATAAATATACATCTCTTCAATAGACAAAAAAAAATACTTGTAAAAACTTATCATTAAAAATTAAAGAACGTCATGCCCTTGTACGAGCGCCCTCTTGAAATCTTTTAAGTGGAAAATAGCAGACAAAGAAAACGTAGTGGTTAGAACAGTCGACGACGGCGCGGAGTCCCGCTTTTTTCCTAAGCCTTTAAGAACATTGCCCGAATGTGCAAGTCAATTTCGCCAGCTTATTTCGGCTTGACCTACTACGCTAATAAGGATTACGGTGACTCACGAAACTTTTGTAACGTTCTTAATTGATTTATTGTATTTGTTTGTGTAAATACTTTGTGGTACTGGATTTGAACTGGTATGATTTTTGAACTGTGTAATGAAACCTTAATAAACATCTATGTAGGCATATTATGAGCTATTATATAATTAATAATTATAAATGACATTAAATTTCGTCTATAAATTAAGTATTATTATTTACTTATGTACTACAAATTAATAATTGGACGGTTTTTCGTACGTGGTAGCGCGTCGTAGCATGACCCGTAGCTGCGTAGCTATATATACATGACAAGACGCTTGACATATGGCATAGACAATATATTGCAAATTCTTCTAGGATTTCTAATTATAATTTAAAAATATAGCAATCTGTAAATATATCAATATTTATAGATTTATATAGTATGTCGGAAGCGACTATACAATTAACTATAGGGTTTATAGCATCAAAATTATTATATTGCTATAAATTAATTATTATTTATTAATAATTGGATGTCTTGTGCTACGCTGTAGCGCATCGTAGCACGTACGATCCCTCCGAAGTTTTACAGATAGAGCATGCAGCTATAGCATGACAAGAATTAGCTAGTATTCTAGTATTCTAGTGGCTAGTATGCTGACAATTCTTCTGGGAGGGCCTAAATAAATCCGAAAAATGTCGAACATTTCTGACGACGCGTCAGGTCGAACTAGTCGAGACTTACATGTACGCTTCTGAGACTCGCCAGTGACATACCGACTACATACACTGTTTTTGTAATATAACGACATATATACGAAAGGGTAGTTCTTTGCTATAGAAACCTTCATTAATATGTTTGTGTTATGATATTTTTATAACACCTTTAAGAATAAATATTACAAAAACTTTATTTTTGTCGTAATTGTATGTAGTTGATTGTAGTATTATTGATTGTTACAGATTGTAGCCGTCTATGTAAATCCTCATTTTAAGAAATAACATCTATTAAAGTGAAATAATTTGGAAAGCAAACGTCTCGAATAGTGGCAAGGGATTAGCCCTAAACTCTTTAACCACAAGCAAGTTTGCAAACTCCAATTAACAAATTTTAGCTCGTTATAAATCTCTTGCTTTTCTTGTCTCGATGAATAATAATTCTTGGCTTTGGGCGTAACGTTTCGGCTTATTTCGTACGCTGAAGCCTCCCCATAATTTTACCCAGCATTTTTTATACTGTGGACTGATTTAATGTAAGGATTACCTTAATACTATATAATTATGTTTACTTTTTAATTTTTTCAGGTATTGAATCATAAATAAATAGTTATATTTTTAAAGATATTGTTGTGCTTCAAGATACTTTAGAATTAATTCGTTCGAATATATATGAACGTTATTTAAATTATTACTTAACTCCGGTTTTGTATCATCAAACATTGAACTTGGCAATATTTAACATTTTAAAAACTCAACAATACATTAATTTTATATTACTAACTTGATGAACTTAAATTTTTTGACGTTCAAGTTTTCGTCCATATATTAAGACATTGCTGGATTTTTTTTCAGTATTTTTATGAAGTTATCGTTTCATTTAGC
>JAOSYY010000013.1:9959776-9999702 GCA_025727935.1 Hebomoia glaucippe | reverse complement strand
TTCAAGTTTTCGTCCATATATTAAGACATTGCTGGATTTTTTTTCAGTATTTTTATGAAGTTATCGTTTCATTTAGCTGTACAAACATGATGGAGCATAAATTACTCTAAAAAACGTTTTAAAAATATGCCTTTTTTATATTTAGGATCTAATTTTTTTCCGTTCCATCATCAAAGGTGTTATAACTGCTATCACCTGTTTTCGTTTTCGGGAGCAGTCCAAAAACATCCTGTATAGATAAAAAACACAGTTTAAAAAAAACAATATAATGAATATATATGTATAAAATAGTCGGTGGTATAATAGTTATCATATGTATTCCTCGTACATAGATGGTAGAAAATAATGATTTTTCTTCTGTCAGTACTCAGTGAAGGTGAAACGGATAAGCGTTAAATAAAGTGGCGGTTGACGTGTAAAGACGCAGATAGGAGGAACACTAACTCAAGCTACGTCTTAGACGGAGAGCTTTTGGTGATTTACCATTATTAATATAACACGTGCGTAATTTGGTGTTATGTTTTTTAGTTTTCTAACTTTAAAATTACAGTTTTATTTATTGTTTTCATTATCTTTATACTCTCAAATAACCCAATACCATTTTGTACGGAAAAATATTTACTGTATTCTTTTTAACATTGACAAGCGGCTATTAGGTAATGATAATTTTGAATCGATAAAACTAACTCATCAGAAAGGTTTAGCAAATAAATCACTATAAAACAAGATTAAAAAAAAAAACAGAAAAGATTCTTAATTTAATCTTAGCCTTGACACATTAACTGTCATTTTCTTCTTCTTCAAAGCAAAAAATATGTAATCATGAAGTCAGCGCAAGTCTTCTCTTTATAAATTACTGTCGGTAATTTTCTTTACACTCGGGTGCCGTTACGATCGATCCATGAGTCGTAACGCACATTTTTACAATAGCCAAGCCTAATCTAGTTAACTAACTGGTAATAACTATACTCATACTAAATTACTGTCTAGGGAAAGATTATGTGTAAGTTACACATTTTTAGATTGTTGTTAGGGCATTGTATTTTTTATAAATGTTACGTTTAAAGTGTTTTGATAAAATACCTTAAATGTGTTTCTTTCCAATGATAAATGAGTCGATAATAGTACCTTACTCAAATTGTAAATGAATTGCACTTAAGTCATTTTTAATTAAATTACATTTTGCCGTTTTATAGCATTTTCGACTTAGTATTGAAATATAATAAAATATTTAAAATGTTCTGTGTATTCAGTTACTTGATTCGTTACTCATTACAGTGCTTTAATAACTTCAGAAGTATATATTTTGTGTGAGTTTTTACGTTTTTAAGAGGCTATAAACCATTGATTCAATGGGATGACTTCGTTAGTTCAAGATTTGAAAAAACTTGTAAATAGTACAATCAGTAGACAGGTCCATGTAAGAAAATAGGTAACTTCTTCAACTCCGCCTTTAAAATACTCTTTTGAAGTACGCGAAAATCAGCTTTAAAAATACGAACGTAATGAAATTGATAAGAAAGATTGAGAACAGTGTCGAAACACAGTTAATGGTGGAGTCCATCGTTTGATTTATAACCGATCAATTGTTATTCAACTAAATCGTGTCGATTGAACGCTAATTAATTGCTCTTTATAAATCTCATTTTGACGGTCTATTGCGTTGATACAGATTTCTGAAACCTCACGAATCTAAATTATAAATGGAATTGGAAATCCACAAAATTCCAAAATGAAGAGTTTATTTTAATGTTATTTATTACTCGCTGTATATAAGCGCTACATTTATTCCATTAGGTTTTAAAGCCATTACGTTTAGTAAATAAGCTCATTATATTGGATATCACAAGTCAACCAATTACTTATAAAGGTATACATTTAAGAACACAAAAAGAAATAGCTTTTCTTCCAGACACGGTACTGGCTTCTTCCTTAGTTAACAATCAATTTCGATTCTTTGTATTATAATTTATTGTTTTGAGAAGGAAAATGTGTAATGATCGAACATTTCTATGTATATGTCATTGTTGAACTTCATAAAAACCATTTAGTGAAACAAGTTAAATATTTAAACAAGCGAAAAAACAGTTCGAAACGAAATTAATGGGTGCAGCCGGGCCTCGCTATAATCGTTTCGTTCTACGATCGAGAATAGATAACTCGCTTGATTGAATTTAATTGATTATTCAATAGCCATTTGTATTGTTTTCTTTGCGTAACCGGTATGCCTAGTTCTAAACCTAAGCTTTAAGCTCGAAAGAACTTCATTTCTAAATAGAGGCAGAATTATTCAGGCTTAACAATTGTGAAATTATTTTAAACGCTTTAGAGATTACTTTACGAATGAAATTTATTATTATTAAATAAACTGTACTATACTATAAAAAGTGTTATTTATTGTGTATCAAAATATCTGTGAAAACATTCTCATCATAATCTATGATATATATTAAAGCACTTTTCCCTTTCGTTCTGTCACCGCTAACACTGCGTTTTATTTATAAAAAGTAACAAATACACAGATCTGATAATCATGAAATAAAAGTAGTCTTGCCATAACATAACCTATTTACTTCTCCCATCAAAACAGTGTAGTCTTTTGGGAGATTAGGAGAAACAAACAAATAGACAATTGTATTACATGAGTATCGTATACACTTTTTTTGCATTAACAAAAAGCTGGCATTTTCAATCGGATGTAAATTAATATAACATACTCTTAGAATACTATTGTAACATGTAAACATCTGAAATTACAAGCAGTGATTCGAAACATGTGTGTCATTTCCTCAATATCTATCTGAACGGCCTATAAGTCGAGTAAGACGTAGGTTTTGCTCCACAAGAGAGCGATTTCCAATCACTATTATATCGATTACTTTTTATAAATAACCTTCGAACACATTGTTTTTATAATCATTGTTATTATTTCCGATGCACTTATTGTTGTATGAGCTTTTTTTTCCAATTTTTCGCATCGTAGCAATAATATGTTCAGTTCATACTGATCCTTGATAATCTTAAGAATTTTCTCTAAATTAGTATGAGAACGCCCGGCTTGCGTAAGACGATCCAACGTGTTGAAGATAATAATTTAGGCAAAGAACTACCACAGAAGATTAGAATGTGTTGCCTTCATTAGTCCCGTGTGTGTTAGGTAATATTTCTATCCATATAATACACCAGAAGCAAAGTGTAGAAATTTTTCTCACTTAAGCAGAGCGTAGGAACCCAATGATCGTTGTATAACCGTTTCCAACACACTAGCAAGGCGTAATAATACTACTAGTGGTTCACGCTTGCGGAAATTAACTGCTTTTAGCAAGCTGGGAGCAAGCGCGGGACGAGGGACGGGCAAAGCGGTACATTTATCACCAAATATGAACTATTGGAGTCTGTTCAATTAGTCTGTCTGCTGACAGGAAACTGAAACAGAAGTACTATCCAATATTCTCAAGAACTTGCAATGTTCCTTACAACTACTTCACGATGTCTGTTATTAATTTCATATTTTGTTTTTATGCATATCTACAAAAATAAGAAATGACGTTCAATTGGCTCTAATAGTTTTAGTACCTTCACTTGTAGCTAATAAATAAAATAATAAAGTAATTAGGTATTGGATGTTATTACCGAAGGACTGTTATCGTAACAAAGTAACTACATTTCTTTGTTTATAAATGTAATTCAGAAACAATATCATAATTTATTGAGAAACACAAATAAAAAATGATGTAAAAAGTTAATTCAACTAAAATGTCTAAATATTGTCAATATTAATGTTACTTCAGTTAATTAAGAAAATAAAGGAGGCTATTCCTCTACTTAGTATTATTATTATTCGGTATTTGTAAACGATTCAACTAACCTAACCTACAATCAAAGTACACAGGTTACAATGTTTTTTTAGACTACCTAAATCTTTTTTAATCCATTGAATAATAAAATCAATTGTCACTTGTTTTATATCTAAAAAAAAATTAAATCAAAAGTTTATCAGAGCAGAAGCGAGGCTAAGCTAATGCAACATTTATGTAATCCGTGACTAGCACTTTAGGTATTACTTTGTACATTGTTTTAATATTGATAAATTAAGCTTTACCTGAATTTGGCTGTCTACGTAAACAGGAATGATTTTAGGTACACAAATTTTATAAAGAATATAATATTTTATTTTATTCACTTTTATTTACTCCTGTAGTTTAAAAAGATTAACTTTTCACTAAGGATCATAAATAACTATTTTCTATTGATGTTTCTTAATAATACAATATATATTTCTTATGTCCGTGTGCTTGTCACTAAACTCCCCATAAACGGCTACACCTTTTTTCATGTTTTGTTTTGTGCGAGTTTAAGAGGATTCAAAAATGGTTTAGATTTACAATTTGGTCTAAAAATGTAGAAATGTTGTATTTAAAACGTGCGTACAGGAAGACGTCTGTCGGGTCCACTAACGTGTTATAAAGGTCATCGTCGCAAATTTTGTTGATTTAATTGTCAGTCAATTACATTTATTGGATATTGTATACTTTATAGAACTTAAATAGAAATCGGTTACCTAGTTTTCCAGTGGAACAGGCACAACTTAATTTTGCATACAATTTGATTTATCGACGCCTTCCTACAACTGACCTAGATGCCAACAGTTCTAACCATACCTCTACTATATCTTCTAATAATTGTATAATTCAAGTGTTCCTCATATATTTTGTAGCATTTACTTGTGGAAAATATCCATTGCCAGCAAAAATGGCCTAAATTTCGTTACTAATCTATTCAGCTTTTAAATAAAATACTTTACAAGACACGTGTTTGTTTTTCAAAGGTCTTTGTAAAGAATTATTGAATGTTAACAATGCTTTTAAATCTTTCAAACGTCATTTTTTCTTATTTAATACTAGTTAAATGAAGTAAATAAAATTAAAACAAAAGTCCCTTCAAAATCGGTTCCGCTGTTTCAGAGAGCTGCCGAAACAAACAGACAGACAAAAATTTTAAAAATGTTATTTTGGTGTATGTACCATGCCAGTATCCATATCATTGAGTAAAGAACAGTTCTTTTAAAACTGCAAACATACCCGCTAATATTAATTATTTGTAGGAATAGATAATTTAGTTAAAAACAACCACTCTTTAGAATTACGAGTAGATTCGTACCTAAATTCCAACAAACCGTTAATTACTTTGCTAACAGATATTCTAAATTCGATTTTAAATATTTAGAATATACCGTTATTTACTAGAATAAAAGCAAAGTGCTATAAACAAACGTGAAGACGGCGACATGGAAGGCCGTCTCACAAAAACTCTTGAAACTCGTAAAAGTCCACTGGCATTTCGTTTCGTCAACGAAATGCATTTCAAATTCAGAATAACCATAAAGTTCGTGCAATTTATGATTCAGATGAACGTGTACGAAAGTTTTCATCTAAATTAGATTAAATTAGATTTTGCCATAAAACGTGTCTAGTTTATATGGTAGTTCGTAATTTTGAGAAAATATTATAGTTGCTTCGAGAGTTGCACTCGTAAGAGGTACTCTTAAATTGATTTATTGTTTAAATTTTGTATTTGTTGACCGAACTAACTATTATATTTGTAAGCAGTGCTGTATGTATGTTGGTAGGTATAAGTCTGATTAAAGATATACGTCCAAATATCTAAGATTTCTTACAAAAAAAATAAGGTAAATAAAGTTAATAAATCATGTAAACATTTAATTTATTTTTGAAATAGGTACTTTCATTTTTATATCTAACCGTAATAGCAGCGTGTAGACATTCGAATTACGGTGAAAACTGATAAAATATCGGACAATATATTTTCATACAAATACATTCAGATTTATCTAAAAAAGTGCTCAATTCATTTTAAACTAAAAAATGCAACTACAACAGCTGTAGGTCTTTTAAAAATATCACGTAATAATTCAATACCCTCAAGGATGTTGTGTTCAAAGGAACATCGGTCTAACGGAGTTTGTAAAAGAATTCATTTTTGTTTAAGGTCCGTTTATCTTGTCAATTTTAGGAGAGCCTTTGTTCGCTAAGTACATTATGTAAATGTAACACTGTAGGCTGTCCTGGACGATCCAACCAAACACACCCATATTATTAGCTGGAAAACATCAAGACCTAAATAAAGTAAAACGTCGCTTTAATCTTATACAAAACCTTTATGTTTAAATTAGTCTATTTTTCATAGAATATTTTGAATTTGCAAATGTTATTCGACAGTTTTTATTAATTAGCATCTATAATCTTCTATAGTTTTTCTGTGGATGAAAAGATTGTTCAACTTACAAAGATATATATAATCTTAAACTATCAAAAAACAGCGCCGCAATCCTTATCCTAATTTAATTTAAGTAACCCAGAATTACAAAATATTTAACGAATTTTCATCTTAGTCTGTATTTGTGACTCAGTTATAGGCATTCTGTCAACGCCAGAAGTATTTTACGTTTAGATCCCACCTAAATCCAATAAGAACATTTTTTTAATTCCCCAGTGTACGGTGGGATATAAGCTAAATATATATTGTAATGAATAATGAAATACATACGATTAGAAATGACTATTCAGTAAAGCAAACACAGAAAGTAATGCTTTGCCACAGACCTTTTCCAGATTTTTAGTATCATAAACTTTTGTTATGTTGTAGATAACTCTTTAAAATGTACATAATAATATTTTCCTGTCTTTACGCCAAATGATTCAATATTCTGAGATATATTTTCTATCGAAGCGAGAAACGTACGAGGATAGTTTTAATTTAGTGGGACTTTGCTCAGTTCCCGGCGCTAGGATTAAAACTCTTGTGAACAGGACTTGCCTCTATGAATTGTATATCTTAGTCAAGCATATTTTCTTAGTAGAAGTAATATATTTTCTCTTTTTAAAATTCTATTGGTCTACTATCGCTTTTTATTTTCAAAGTGAATAATTATCGTCTTATTTTTCCTTCATTCAACTTAGTTATTGGTTAACTTAAAGGTAACAAAATATTTATTAAGAAAAATAATGGATTACAATTACTAATTATATTAACATTATTTAAATTTTTTAATATTTCCATGTGGCTATTTTATGATGTTTGCATTATGTTTAAATACAATTGATTCATATTTTCTTACCTCCAAGTTTTATTTAAAGAACATATTTCAAGGAAATGCAGTTTATATATATTATTTCAATTTAAGATTTTGAAAGCCTTACATCCAAAAAATGAAGTCTACCGTGTATAGTTGTCGACTACATAACTTCTGACTTGTGAAAGCTATCACAGTAAGTCGTTTTAAATTAAGAGCCCGTCTTTCATCCTCATCCTTTGGTTCTGCTTTTGAAAAACTTTCTATTTCAAAGAATGAAATCTTGGTGAAACCGGAACTCATATTAAATCCTGTCTAAAGAAACTTCTGTAAGTCGTCCAGAACGGTGAAAAGGACATTAATTTTCTATTTAAACTAGATGAGACTAATTCCAAACTTATATCATAACCAATGATAATGTTATAAAATTATTTTAGAGAATTAAAAAAGACACGTTTTGCTTTCCGGTTTTGTAATCAAATCAGCTTCGACGAGCTCGAGACACCAAATTATACCTAATAGTTTCATTCGACAAATATACACACAAGTGCTTGCTGTTCATTCCAGTAAGATGTGTTAAAAAATAACTTTCAAATAATTAGGGTGTTTCTTAGTTCGATAGATACCAGTGAAGTAAATGTAAGGCTCTAAGAATAAATGACGGATGGCAATATGCTTCAACTTACACTGTGAAAACTGTATGCATTTCCTTTATTCCATTTTCGTTACATGGTAAACTGTTTGAAACTTTGTTTAGCTGTCAAGAGGAATATTCCATTGTCATGCGATATCAGAAACATGTATTTCTAAATTCCGAAAACTGAATAATAAATAAGTCGACAAAATTGTTCGACAAGGACATATTTTTTTCAATTTTCAATTTTCGAATTTTTCTTGCAATTTAATTGTTTCTTCTGTTTATATTGTAAGTTAACTGTCGACCTATTCATTTTTAGTTCAATTGAAAAATTCAAAGATTGAAATTGGATCGCGTATTTTTCGTTTAATTTATGTCATAGTAACATGATGTACTATCACTTCTGTTAAAATATTAAACTTTCTTTGATTGGGAAGTGCAAATAGCCAGAATTTATTGTAATACAAATGTTTGCGCTTATAAACGTTAACAAACAAGACAAATTAGCCTATTGTAAACTAACGCCAATTCGACTAATATCGGACAATCTTGTGGTTGAAACTACGAAACAAGAACTTCGAGATTGTCAACAGACACCTTTGCATTGAAAACGTCTTGCTTGCTACCAATTAAATAGACTTATCGACTTCTATCTAACAATGCATACTTATCTGAACCTACAGTGAATACTTATCAAAAAGAAATATAAATTTATATATTAGTGATATAAAATATGTTTTAAAAGTATCCATTAGTGTACCTTGACTAAAAAAAAACATTTTTAGCGACTAAATAAAATGCATATATTTAGGTACATTTCAGGGAGATGAAATTAGTAAACCTATTTAATTTTAATTATTCGGTTTATATTTAAACATATTTATGTTTTAGAAGTCAAAAATAATTTTAAAAGTAAAAAATATAATATTATAAAGTAGAAAATGTGGTCTCTGATAATGGTCTCTGAACGTTAGAAGTTTTATACTTTTCTAGTTGTGCCTCATGGTTTCACACACGTGGTTTTTTATATAAATTATATTTATGTGAATGAAAAAAAACCATAGTCTACCCCTGCTAGTAAAACTCAGTCAAAATCTGTGTAACCGTTTTGGAAATTAATACGTACATTTTATAAATTGTGTTTCTCTTAGGAGTAGCACATATACTTTAAAAATATTATTGCAAACAGGCTTTATATTTTATTCATATAGTTTTTTATAAAAGTTATTTGACTCGAAAAGCCATATCACGAGGACATGCTAAAATTTTCCTTTTAGGGAAAAACAATATGGATATAGTTCTGTATAATACTTATATAAAATTAAAATAGAACCATTAATATTTAATGGCTTTACTACGAGTAAGAGAATTTTTAACAGCTTTTAAATAATAAAAGCAACTTCTGCAGCAATCTTCTTCACCAAACATTACTGGGGTAAAACATATTTTTGTTAAATAATATCTTAAGGTTTTAAGGAAGGCGAATATTTACCTTGGAACAAAGTCCAGAGACTTCTAATTAGTTAGCTGTTTACTTTGGCTCAAATAACCTGTAAATTGACTTTACTGCTATGTACGTAAGCCATAGACAATGTGCGATAACGCCGTAATATTGTAGTAAGAGACATGCTTCTATGGCTAACGACAAACATACCTATATACATAGGTGAACCAACCGTTATCTAATAACTTTGCAAGATAATCTATGTCGCATTTACTTTGCCAATGGTAGTTTTGCAACCGCGATCTTGTAGCCATGCGGACGGTGGAAATGTCAGAAAGCGGGAGAGGCTGTAGTGAGTATTTGTTTCTATTGCTCTGAGAGTCTACGTAGTTCGTTACAGAAGTAACTAAGCCAGGGCGGATCTTAGGTATTCGGCTAGCGGTATGCGTTTCTTCCTCGTCAAAAAAATACTATTTTAAGTGCATTTGAGTAGTTTTAATTATAGAATGTTAAACAAAAATAATAATTTTCTTATTTCCCAAAAAAGAAATATATTGTAGATTTAACAGATAAGACAATTTTCTTAAACACCTAATCGATGAACGAGCTAAGATTTGCTTTATAATATGTGAATGTTCAACCAAATGACATCATGAAATGCCTACTCGATGATGTGTTGCCGACTTACTTGACCTATTTAGTCTATTTTCGGGAATTCGTAGATTCACAAGTCGAAACGCGCATTGCAGCAATTCACGAGCTTTCCACCAATGTCTTGTATATTCCGACATTACCAATTAGAATTGGGAATCCAGCACCAAGACGCGACAAAAATATCTTCGTAAAGTACAAAGCATTGTAATTATATATTGCTGAATATTTTAATGACTATTAAGGACAGTAATAATACGACTGTCAAAGGTTCATGTGAAGTCATAAACATTTATGTGAATACTATTAACGTAGTAGAGCAATACGAAGCTCGAATTACCAAGTATGTCCATTGAACACAGAGATTCTATTTCGAAGTTAATTTTGAATGCGCATAATTTCTGACCGAGCATAACCTTTATAAACACTAGCGAAATTTGTTTTTAGAATGGTGGTTAAAGCTTTAAATATAAGGTTAAACTTAAATATACTTTATAAAAATA
Organism: Hebomoia glaucippe; assembly: GCA_025727935.1. Classification (NCBI taxonomy): domain Eukaryota; kingdom Metazoa; phylum Arthropoda; class Insecta; order Lepidoptera; family Pieridae; genus Hebomoia; species Hebomoia glaucippe. The sequence continues at coordinate 9,989,374 of JAOSYY010000013.1, read as the reverse complement.
TATGGAATAATGTATAAAAATAAATCTCTCATTCATTGTACATATCTAGTATTATTTTTATTATAGTTTTATTTCAGCATTAATTGGGCTCCTATTTAGTGCCAGAAATTGTAGAAATAAATTATGATATATATGACATGAGATTCCACTTTAAGTGATAAGATGTAATTACAACGACCTAAAATCAATCATATTCATCGGCCCATGAGATTCCTAAACAAATTGATATATGTACATACATCTTGGAACCAAATATGTTGACCCCAATACAGAGTTAGAGAACATATTTTCAAGCACATTTCTTCACGATTCTGATCTGATACGAATATGAATTATTGTGTACTACTAAGCGTTACCGCGTTCTATGTATGTGGTTATAAAAATTATGGACACATTTCGAAACATATCGCCATGTGACAAATCGAAGCAATAAATCTCGTGAACGGCCCAGGGTAACGGTGAGGTTATAAATTTAGGAATGTGTTCCAAAAACAAATTCTGTGACGTGGAATGACACTGATAAAATCGATTAAGTACTTCCGTTTTATGTCGTAAAATTGATATTGTAGTAGCAATACTATTTTTAGCGACTTTAAAGCAATTAAAGGACAAATAAATACTCTATTTATTTCTAGCGGAGGCCTGTGGTTACATCCGTGTCACAATATCTTTATAAATTATTAGCTTTTGGCTCACGTTAATCTCGTTTTTTACATCTTGGTCTACATAATTGAGATTTTAGTAAGGATCCCATTTTTTTACTATAATATTGCTATAACCTTCCTCGATGAATCTACTATGCAACGCTAAAATCATTTTTCAAATCGGACCAGCGATTCCTGAGAATAGCGTGTTCAAACAAACAAAATGATTTGTTCAGCTTTGTAATATTAGTATAGATAGACTATGTATTATAGTGACGTATGGGCTATATTTCAATAAAGTTACGTTACAATCCGTCTTGTAGTTTTTGCGTAAAAGCGTAACAATTATCCATATATAGTCACAAATTTTCCAGTTTATAATGTTAGTACGGATAATGAGACGTTAATAATGATTGTTATTACATTGACTCTAAGATGCTAATTTAGAATTTTCATTTCGATAGAGCAATTAAAAGTTAAAATTAAATTTGATTACTAATGTTACATACAAGAAAAGCTAATGAAAGCGTGTTAATAAATATAATTGAAAAGAGTATTGACCCAGAAATATATTTTCATTTGAAATCAAATATTTTCTACAACGCATGTCATTCGAAAATAATAAAAAATTAAGCGTAGGTAATTTTATTTTCAACTCAATAAAGTTACATTTCCTCTGAATTTACTTACCAGCTAAGTAAGAACTTTTAGTATTTCACGCTTGCTTGTTGAAGTTACAGAAAATATTTCAAATTATTATTTCTTTGTACAAATTTAATTTCAACGTTACATTAATTTTTAAATACAAATTTCCAAAGTATTTTATTTTGTTTTAATAATATTTCAACTCACTGGTTTTACTTAGAAGTAAAAATCAATTTTACAAACGTTACAATGGATATTTTGTAGTCACTAATGAATTTTTTCGGTTCGTTCGTTAGTTTTATGATAAATTAAGTGTTATATTAGCTCTGTAGACACCTCTCGATTACTCTTTTTTTCAAATATTTATATAAATATTACTTGAAGGTATCAAATAGCGTAATCGTTTTTTGTCTATTTCAATCAACTTCTTAGAAGAACAGAAGTTGATCTGACGATAAAACTAAGGGTTAAGATGTATTTTAATAAGTTTTTCTATACTATCTATATGAAAATGTAAAAAAAAACATAACAATTATATAACTTCTAATAAATTATCAGTTCCGTCCCGTATCACCGTTCATTTTCCATATTTGCAAATAAATAAAAATTTCCGTAATAAAATGTCAACACTTTCGTAAAATCTGAAAACGAACGTTTCTAACAAAAATTAAAGTAAATCACTTCGAATCAATGTTACGTTGAACTTTCCTATTAAGTTAGTCTTAAAGCCAGCTTAGTATCTAGATAACTGGACAAAGTTGAAATTATATCCGAAGCTTATTCCGGATAAAACCCAATTTTCCCCACATAAAATCTGTCACCGTTACTTTGCGCTGTTTAAAGTGAAAAATAACTGGATCTTTTTCACTTTTCTGATTAACGACATCAGTTTGACTTATTTATTTTCACAATGATTTTTTACACATTAATCTTATCATTCCAAACAAAAACATAATTAGAAATACAAATATTTCAGGAATTTCTTTAAATTAAACACAGCCCTTGTAGGACATATAGGCCGTGTATCTAATAAAACAACTATTGAAAACTGTATTAAGCTTTCATATTTATGTCGTTTTGGTATTGAATTGTTCGTTTAAAGCATAACAAAAACAAAAACTTAAAAAAATTTACATGATAAAAATACGTTATATATTACAAATTAAATACATTATTTCCACCACATGTACAATCTATAAATAATCTTCAATATACAGTTTCTTTTTTGTGATATGAAATAGATTTAAGATTAAACCTCTTTTATAATCATAAAAATCCTGGCGTACGATATTACTAGAAATTTTGGAAGAAATTGCAAGTATAACAAAAACAATCTTAAGTTACGTTAATTTTTATTCAGGTATTTTATAATATAACATGCATAAAAAATAACTATGTAGCCCTGTGGATATCTGTTTGTTGGAACGTAGAATATGAATTGTTTTATAAGTTCTAACATTAAATGTCAATCTAGTTATGTTCACTTATGAAATTCGATATTAGGTAAGTAAGTAACAAGTAATTCACGTATAATTATAAAACACAATAGTCAAAGTTCAAAGCACAACGCTTAAACTTGGCAAAATACCTTTTCAGTTAAACGCAGTCATTTACGCGAACATTTCGACAATTTGGGCTGATGCTGTTTTAGCCAAGTTCCTGACACAGCCCTACTTTCGATATTAAAGAAAATGACTCCATTTGAATCCGAAGTCTTGTTTTTAGCGACTTTATTTCGACGAGTTGTGAAATGTATTTAAAAAGTAATGAATAATTCGCCTTATACTCGCATTTGTCTAAATTTTTTATTACTAAAGGACTTTAGGCATAATTTTGCAACAGGTACTTGCAATTCAGTTTTAATATTTATCTTGATTATTAAATTGAATTGTTAGATATAATATTGTTTGTATGTTACTTAATTGACGCTGTTATGTAAAATTAGACTATTAATAAAATATCGATTCTTATTTGACGGTGGGGAAAATAAACCGCCACGATTAATCATAAATGGTATTAATAACCATTACAACAATAATCCCGTATTAATTGAGCAACGATGATATGATTTCATTTGACTGTACGATTAAATTAAGGTTTTTGTTCATGTTACGCCTTGTTCTCTTCCCTTTGTTTTCATTTCTGACAAAAGACGCACCTTTCAAAAGGAAATCTAGTAACCGTGTTATGTAAATTAGAAACAGAACAGACTTCTACATTGTGCAGCGTTGTGGTAAGTGTACAGATAAAAAAAATATAATATTTTGTTTTCACCAAGTTTATCTCAAATTACGGTCACATTCCATTAGATTTTTATCCAACTGATAAATATTGAGTTTTAAATTTACTCATATTCTACAGCACCTATAATTGTCAACTAAGCGATGGTTGTTAAAATACATTCTCTAGCGGTAAGTAGGTACCTGGCAGGTCTAACATGTAACATTTTTCTATTATTAAAAAACATTTTAGTGAACTGGCTATTTTATAGTACTAATAATTGGTTGGTAATATAATGTATAAATATAAAAATAGGGAAAAAAGGTGAAGATTTCAGTTTCGGTATTATATTAATAAAAATAGCTTGACAGTATAATAAGGAATAGGTAATATCATCGCATGGCTGAGGTATAACATCAAGTGCACGAGTGTAAAACTACGCCATAAAACTTCATCAAACCTATTTAAACTTAAACCCATGCCAGTCCTTTTGAAATTGGTATTAACTTATAAATAAAATGTTCTCATTTATTGAGCTAAGCCCTAATTTAAAACTTGAAACTAGAAACAGGCTTTCTGATTAACGAAATAGATAGATACTTACCACAGGGCGTCTCGTGTGTGCATAACAAAGTATTCGGTTTTATTGCTGTAATATACGCGAGCACTCAATTCACTTCGTAGCTGGGGCTTTAATGAAATTTTTCTGATTACTGCCTATTCGCGAATCTACTCGTTACTCTGTTCTCATTATAACTAAGAGGTTATGTATGCTTCCATTTGTTTGGAGATTAAAGTGAAACCTTAATAACATTATTTCTTGAGATCTTTGAAAAGTCATGTTTATTAGAACAATTTACATATAATGTAGATATGTGTTTATTTTTGTATATACTAAGAATCATGCTTGTCAAATAATAAAATCGATATGTAGGTTATATAAACAAAAAGTGAGGTATTCCTTTAGGTTTCTTCAACTCTATACGAGTACACTTTCGATGTAATGTATAATAGAGAAGACAAAGAATGTATTTTTGAGGTTAAGTTTGAGTACTATTTATAGGATTATTAAAACAATAATTTCTCTATCCCTTACTGATATGATATTTTTTTACGCCTCTCAGTTTCGGTATTTTTATTTAATAGCAAGTAGAGGACCAAAGTTTCCACGCCATACTCAATTCAATATTTTTGACAAAAATACAAAATTATTCCATTTTCTTGTTTTTAAAATTGAACAGTAAAATGTATAGAAGTATAATAACGATATTAATTGAAATAAACAACAAGGAGCGTAGTATAAATAATATTGCAAATACTTTATAAGCTCTCAATCTACCGCATCCCTGTCTTTGAAACTAAAGTTCTCGGCTGCCAAACTTTTTCTTATAGCCTAGTTTCAAGTCCAATTCATTTCGATCACGTAGACCAATGAAACGTTTTCTATTTGATGTTTTGTGAACACAACTCGAGAGCATGTCTTTACGCTACCAATAAAATTATTTTATAGGGCTTTATCATATTAAATTGAAGATATTGAAAATACAAGGCCAAATTATTTTTTTACTTTTGTAGTTTTAATTAGAGGTAAACATTTGCGTATAAATTTTAATTTTATGTAGATCCCTAAATCCTAAAAAATAGATAGATCATTCTCTTAAGTACATGAAAACATACTTTTGATGTTTCTTCATTGGACAGAATGATTTTTTTAATAAATTCCAAATATATTAAATAAAATGAACGAATAAACGAAGTGTTTTCTCTTACATAGAAAATTGAACTAGAGAAATTAGATATTATCCTCAAAGTCTTGAGGGAAATAACAAATAATGTTTTTATAAAAGCACATTTTAACGACATCCATTGTAAGGCGTACTTCAAAAAATTTGTTTTCGTTTATTCGTTCATTTTATTTACTATATGTATTTGGAAAAATTAATATCCATTTTATTCAACACACTTAAGATTCTTGAATGAGAGGCTTATATGGCGACGTGTTTCTTTGTGCTTGATAATAAAACTACTTATTTAATGGTAAATGTACTCCACAAATATGCAAGTAAATAGAAAATAGGTCGAGAAATTAATTATAAGTAGATAAAGCTCTGCCTTTAAAAAAAGTAGTAACAAGTCACGTGCAAGGCAAAACTTTTTCTAGAAGTCATAAGGTGATCATTTACCTAACTGTAAAAATATCACTTATTTAAGGTATTCTAAGTACTGAAACAATATCCCGAAACCGCTAACATATATGATACAGTAAAATATAATGCAAACGTTAAATATAAATAATATACCAAATCTGAAGACCATTGCAGAACCATCACCATTGACTAATTAAAATTTTAAAGTACCAACACTTGGCTCACTCATTAGTGTTAGAAGCGTCTAAAGCACGCCGCTATGAATATTTTACAATTCCGTACATTTCTTAGTTAAGTATTGTTCTCGCCTCATAAACTGACGAAGTCGTATTTCTTCCTTTCCACGAGATTTCGTTCCCAATTTTATGCGTCGTTTTGCAATAAAATTTCTATATTGTAATCGATACTGTTTATATTACTGAGTTATGACAGTCGTTTATCAAATATATTTTATCATCCATTTATACATATTGCTGTAATAAAATAATAACGCCTTTCCCAGTGTATATGTAATATGAGTTTGAGCAATGACTCAAAATCTCAAATCAAAACCTTGTTTTCCCGATATATTGACGATGGTTAACATAACACAAATATTGTATTTTCAGGCCCGATTTATTGTTTTATAAAAATAAAAAACTGTTAGGGATTTTGAGAAGTTTGTCCGTTAGCGGAAATTCCACTAATTCCATTTTATTGTTTATTGATATATAATTTGCTTATAACATCATAAATAGTTTGAACATCCTCCATAGTACTATAAAAAATCTCCAATTTAATTCCACAAAATTGTTACAGCGGCTTAAAATAATAATCATCAGATCATTAAAAACTCCGCAAAACAATCAATTCCAGTCTGTTTGTCGAAACAAGTGGAAATAAATGAAATTTATATTGTTTCCCGAATCTATCACCCAACATCGGATGTTGTTAGGCCCTCTTGAGCAAACACGCCTTGATTGTGCTCTTAGGAAATTGTCCTTATCATCTTATGCTGAAGAAAAAGGCGGTGGTTTTTAAGTTAGTATATTTTTAGTTTTTGGTAAATGGTTTGAATAATTGTTATTATTTTTACTATTTTTATGTGGATGGAAAGGGTAACCAAGAAAAATATGGAAGGATTGCGTGAGGAATAACATGAGCGTGGAAGATGTGAAAGCCGAAATGGCGCATGATAATAGAGAATTGAGAAAGAAAACATATTGCACTGACCCCACCAATTACAAAAAACGGGTAAAAGAAGAGATTAGCCGTGCCACAAAAACTTCGAATCCTTTTTCAGAATATTACACGTAGAAATCATTCTGAAATTGGGCATTATTAAATTTTATATTAAGGAATATATACCGCAAAAATATAAATACTAATCACACAGTTAAAAAAAAACATTCTCCATGTCTATAGCACAAACTCACGACAATCTAGAGATATTGAACATTTTAAAGTTGCTTCAGGAGATTTAAACTGATTAACGGTGCAAAAATTAAATTAATAAAGCTCTCAGAGAATTTTTCTCTCGTAAAAAATAAAGTCTCTTGGCCTTGTTACACCGTACATTCCTTAATTTTCTTCCTTAGATATTATTTTTAATAAGGAAGAACTTTTTGGTAGACTTTACTTGCATTAAAATTCTGACTCAAGTTTGCCTATTTATTAATGATCTATATTAGATGCAATATTAATTTGAAAATTTTTCCTGTTATCTTTGTGTTCTTTCTGTGGGCCACTTCTTACATATTCATATAAAAATCAAAGAACAGTTGTAACGAATAGCCGGAAATCAGCGAACAACGTGAAATCAAGGTAATTTGATAAGGTTTAACCAGATTATATCCCTCTCGACAAATTAATTGTTTTGCCGACAATTAATTCTCGTTCTCTGTAATTATTTTTTCACGTCCTACAACATTTCGCGCAGATTGCTCTGTCGGGTGTATAGTTTCATTTGTAACTTGTGATGGCTTTCGAGTTTTTCCCGCATAAAATTGATTTATACATTATTGTTGTACCAAAAAGTATTTATTTTTTAGAAATACAAATACTTAAATAACACACATTAACTACTTATTTAATTTACTAAATACTGTATATCATATAATATCATGTAATATCATGAAAAAGTTACGAAGGTTATGTCATTATCAGTCCAGCCATTTTAGAGATTAACCGAGACATACAGATCGATAAAACACTTAAAAATTTATTTTTACAGTGCGATTAATATTAGTTAATTATTATAGTATATATTAAATATGCTGCTTTTTACTAGGCGTCAAAACTAAACTACTAAATAGTAAAAGGTGATACTTTAGAAAACCCATTAGATTACATGCTTGGTATTGTTTATTTCAGAGAACATTGTTTTCATGAAAATACTGCAGTATATTTTTACGAAATGTTGGATCAACTCCAACGGTAACCTTTTAACAATATTTGTTTTCAATATTTCATATACGCGAGCTTACGTCGGGTAAATACATTATAGTATACTTTTTAATTTACTTCGCATATAAATTTTCAACAATCACCCGACGATGAAATATCGAATATGGACAATAGCAATATCAACAATATATTAAATGGTTGTATTTATGTCTCACCCGAAAGTAACTATAACAATATACGTTTTTCATCTAAAGCCTTAAACAGTATCCTTAATTGAACTTAAACACTGGGATACATTTTCTTTTTACCACTCCCTTGTGACTGTAGCCGCGGGCAAAGTCAAATATGAGATTTTAGTATATTCCGTCTGTGTATGATGTATGTTAGGCCAAAAACTATAGTTTACTGAATAAAGTAGACCTTAACTCGTCTAAAAGTATGGCTTACCATTGAATAATTTTAAATTCATCCTTCTCATCTACAATTCAATAAAATAATTTTTGGTAGGTTAGTATTAATTAAATATGGAATAACGAGTTTTTTTATTAATTTACTTACTTCGTTGTTATGTTGTATGTTTCACAATCATGATAATTACCAAATAAGCTACAGAAAAATTCCCTTCGTATAAGAAATATAGATTGTGTCACATAAAATTTCTTGTCCTGTGATTGTTTATATTCAAGCAGTGGATATTTGGTTGTGAAATAATATCTCATGGCCGCAAAGCATATATGTTCATACATTTAAAGTACTCTTTTATAGATCATAAATAAAAAGATCAATATGTTCTTTGTCTTACGATGTATTTAATGTTTTTCGCCTTTTTATAGACGGACTGTCCCTATTTTATTTACTTGATAATGCGAGAAGTCTAGAAGGTTATGCAGTATTCATAGCATTCGTTTAGGGACAACGCTAATTAGCTGCAACATTCAGAGTTGTTTTTTTTACATACGAGTTTATTTGACCACCATTACATAATAAGGGATGAGGTTTTGAAGAATTCTATATTTTTTGTTGGAATAGACGTAGATAGATTCAAAGGAAATAAGTAATGTTACGTCCCTCGGATATTAGCATCGAGTAAGCCCCTTCAGAAAAAACCCTAAATTTCAAATCTCGGTTATAATACAAATGTATGCACGATTGATACATAATAATAAATTTCAAAGTAAGGCAAAATATTTTATTTCTTTTTTTATTATAAAAATGGAAACATTTAATATTTGGACGCGACGGAATACGAGAGATATCGGCAACGACTGATATCGCAAACAATGATTTGTTATACTCGTAGTAACAGGAAATTGATACGACTTTCAATTTTAATAATGAATTTTATAAATATTAAGTGAATACAAACAAGGGGAATAATGATTTATATGTTTGGTTTGTTCTCGAATAACGTCCTTTAGAGAACTTGCAATAAATAAAATTTAAAAAATATTTACTTCACCTGTGCAAAGCACAGAAGACTGACCACCTACCTATAAACAAAGCCTATAAAGTAGAAACTTATCTCTGATGCATATCCTAAATAAGAACCGGGCTCCATCCATAACTGTAATAGATTTTCAATTTCTTAGAATTCTGTGTCTTGTACAAAAAAAAAGCATATAACCGAAATGACTAACATAATATATATATATATTTATCTTTATAAATAATATACCTTTCGAATGCTTGAAAGTTTTTTGAACAGATACGGTACCGGAAATTATTTTTCAGGAATTCACGCAATTCACACTCTCCCTTTATAAATATGGTTGAATTTGGATGAAAAACGGAATGAATTCATATGTATAGTGCTTTGAATAGTAACTATTATATTTAATAAAATCACAGCATTCTTTTGACTAAATTTCCGCAGTATGTTCGTAATATTATTTAAAAGCTCAACAAACACTACATTTAGTACTAGAACACTAAACCACTGATATGCAATCTCGGCCGTAATGTCAGGGCGCAGTGGGCAGCCATTTTGAATCAATGGCCCGAACACCAACATCACCGGAAAATGTACACAGACACATTTTGCTACTATGAATTTCGTACTTTATTGTTTTTAACTTCCCATGAAAAAAACAGCGTTACAATTTTGTGTGTGTACGAATATTTCCGTTGCATCGCAGTTAAATAGATGAACCGATTAGCAAAAAATGCCCTAATATTTTTTAAACTTCAAGAATATTCTTACTGGCCTTATCATTCATTTTTAGTATTTTTCACTTATCCGAGTATATTTTTAACAATTTTAAGAAATATGGCGATACAGTAACATTTAAATGTAGTTACATAATACGTAATGTTGTTTATACATTTAAGGTAACTTCATTCTTGAAAGAAATAAAAAATCTTTATGACTATACATAGGTTTTCGCATGTTCAAGTTTGATTAAACTTGGCTGAAATCTTCTTATCCGCAACCTAGGAAACGGTTAAGCTACAAATAACCATTTTAATAAATAATAAATACGCTAAGTACCTGAGCAGTACTTAAAAACACTCGCGTTCCACGGTCGGGAAACTCACACAACTTATGCAAAATGGATTTACGCGGCAGAAAATATGGCCCTAGAGTGCAGGCTCCAGATAATTGCTCAACTCGTCTCCTAATGAGAAGATGCGAGTAAACTTGCTTCGCTAGATTAGAGAATGTGAAGCACTTGACTTACTCCACTTTCGAAATTATTTTTATTCAATGCTTTTCAGTTTGAGCTGAGTAAAGTCGGTAAGGTAACATTAGAGTAATTAAGATCCAAAGTTTATATAAACACTACAAGCGGCGAACGTCTTGATATAAAAAAGAGGTACTAAAATTAAAGGCGTGTACGTGGTATGTACGAGAATGTTGCTTTCGTAGCGCCTAAACGGATGAATTTATTTTGACATAGCCTTAAAAGCGTATTTTTATCAAAGAAACAATATCTCTATGTTAAATATTAATTAATAAAAAACGGACTAGATACAGTAATTTATAAATGTGAAACCAAAATAAACTAAAATGAAAGAAAATTAATATTAGTTCTTACAAAAGAACTTTAATAAGTACATTTACATGAAATAGAAGAGAAATATTAACTTTATTATTTAATTAAAACGTGTTTATTTAGTATTGTGATAAGAGCGGGCGTCCGCTAAAGACTTCCTGAGTAGAACTACAGTTAGAATCTTATCTTCGCTATAAATACTTGTGCTAATGTTCCTTTTGCCTCCTTGTGGAATATACGAAGAGCTAATGTTTGGGACTTGTGTGAAAATGACCATTGCAACTTTTGATAATTATTTTACATCATACATCGATTCCTTTTTGTAATTAATAAAGAATAAGTGGTGGTTTTATTTGTATATTTATGTTATTGCTTTTTTACGAGATAATTTTTTAAGTCATAGGATTATAAACGACCTTTGACCAATCGACCATCACTAATTTGATAACATATCCACAGCTTATCAGCAACTATCTTAATACGAATCCCGTATTAAAATATTATACATTCCTACTACATGAGCGTTTCAGCGCTCAGTTCTGTACACAATTCGAACAGATAAGAAATATTTTTCAGTCAAGTGGGGCACAGAAAACTAATTATTATGTGCTTGTAAGAATTAATGAAACAAACGCAGAAATGTACGTCATCTACTTCACCAGGACTCAAAGAAATTTATTTATGCAATGTAAAACAAACAATCCTAAAATTACCTGACTCAAAAAATGTACAAGTAAAATGGTGCTATATGATGTGCTAATCATAGGACGATATCACAATAAGAAAACTCCCTGCATCGTAACGACATACGAAATGAAGTCATTAGCGCGTGAGCTTTCAGTAACACTTGCAGATAAGGCGCCCGGCTTAAATGACGATTCACTTCACTCGATATGTACATTTCCCTTCGAATATTACCGAGATAGCGTTTCTGTCAACAGCAATTTGCTTAACTCTAAGACTGAGTTCGAATACGTATGGGATTATTGAAGTTTAATTAATATTCAAGAAGAGCAATATAGACTTTAATTCAAAAACTCGATATAGTTTAACAACTATATCGGGTTTTTGAATTCAAGTAACCGATATCAATGAATAATAGAAATTTTAAAAATTTGATTAGGTATTTTCTTAAGTGTAAAGGCAAATCACTGAGATGTTTTTTATATTAGGCATCGACAGACAAGCTGAGGTTTACTCGGTGGTAGTTAGCAACTTCTAGTGTATGGCATTATGAATTATTCAATTTTTATTTAAAAAATACTGTATTTCCTTAAAAAAGAGCTTTACCTTTACTTAAATTCGTTGCATAGCAATACACAAACAGTTTGTTTAACCACTTGACCAGTTTTATCAATTCGAGTTTATTCTGTGGTGCAGAAAATTTTATAGCCATCCCTTTTTTGTGGTGCATATGAATTGTATCAGGAAAATAAACAAAAAATAAAAATATTTGTCAAGTTTTCGTTTCATCGAAACTGCATTCACTTTAATAATAAACACAATAAATGAAATTTTTTTATGTGTCTGAATGAGTTATATAATATAGATAATTATTTTTAATTATTTACATATTTACGTACATAGAAGTTGCAGGAATGTCATTTACTAAAATTGTTTGAAAACTATATATACATACATATATATTATATATTTATGTAGTGTCAAAATAAATATCATTTCTCTTACTGAATTTTATTGTTTTTATTGTATCTATAGCCAATACATCTGCCTGTCTAAGAGCTTTTAAAATGATATAAACACAGAAGTCTAATTCTGTCATTATTATTATTTAATAGTTTCATTGAATCGTAGACAATTGTAATAATAACCTTATTGTATGTAATACATCGAATATCTTTATGAAATCTTCAGCTATCATTAATCTTTGTTATAATTATCACCGCGAAAGTTTGTATGTATGGATGTTTCTTACTCTCTTGCGTCAACTACAGAAAGGATTTTAAATAACTTTTGTAAAGAAACAGCTCATACATTAGAAAAAAAAAGAGTGCGTGTAACGTTCAGACGCGATTGAAGTAAAACTTTGAATAATAAAATAGAAACTTACGTTTCTAAAACGGCACGACATCTTTAGATATTTGATTGTTTTGATAATAATTATTTACAGATGACGTTGTAAAATGTACTTGAGATTCAGACATTTTCATTCAATAAAGAATCACTTATTGTTTTTTAATAGGGTTTTTTTCAAATTCCTTTTTATCACTTGCACTGTTAGAAAACATTCTCTTATAAAACAGGTGGACGTTTAGATGTTATAAAATTAAGGTTAGAATAGGGTCAGCTGCATTGGTAGGGAGTATGTATCCATAGCTGGAGTACCATAATAACTTACTTCGGTTATTCCCGACTCATCGGAACATACTTACATCGACTGTACAAGCTAGTAAGAGCTGGAAAGACCTTAATTACCTTCCTGTATAATTAAATATTTATACATAATTAATTCTATTGCATAATTTTTATTTCTCACATATATTTATTTCCTCAACTAGATTTTTTATAAAATAGATATAAAAGTAAAATACAAAAATAAAACTAGTATAAAAGACCTATTCTGGAAAACCACCAGTAGCGGAGCTTGGCCCAAGCTACCGTTGGTTAGGGCCGCAGAGAAAGAAACCTTCTAACAATACGTGCTGTGTCCAGGAGTACTGCCTTTTGAATCTGTCCCTTGATTTTTACTATTATTATTATTCAATTTGATATCTTCAATTAATATTTTTTACTAATTCTTTTTTTTCTCAAAAATGTTTGAATAATTTGTTTCTGAACTATCTATTGACAAAATCAAAAGTATTTGAAAAACGGATGGTATAGAAACTTGACGCCATATTGCCGTAACGGACTTCCGTTGCATTGTCGTCCAGTTACCTCCTAGTCGCGCCTAAAGAAGTTTCACTTCAATAACATATAGCCTACAATTTAAAAAGATATTGTGTCACGGGTGAAACCACGAGACACCCCTAGTATTCTTATATACGTAAGCCAAACTTACGAAAAATAGCAACGTTTGCCGGAGTAATATTCTTCAGCCTAATTTGATATACGAAATTCAAAGGGGACCTGAATTTTCAGAAGGCAATCAGTCATCGCGGTGTTTCGGCGAGCTCAAGGTCTTTTGTTACCCAGTTATTAATGTCAGATTAACTGAGTTGGCGCCTTGCCCAATTTTCACTTTTATCATTCGATATCAAGCTTGCAGGTAATGTGACTGATTTTTGAATAAAATAAAACATGATGATGAACTTATCAAATTATACCTCTACTATATAAACTCGCATTGAGAACATTGAGAAAATAACTATACATGTTATTTTAATGTAAGAAAACTCTCTGAGGTTACATATGACATTAGAAAAAATCATAATGTCAATTGTGTCTGTACCTACCTAAACATTAAGTGTACATTATATGTTGAACCAATTATATAATTATTGAAAAAATAAATTAATACAACTTCAGTACCTATTGAACAACAAATAAAAATAAATATAAATCTTTTGGTACAGCAAACGTATCTCTTGATCAATTTTCAATATCCAACTACTTTTTGAATAAAAAATGACTTAAAAGAATATTAATATACTTACTACAATTAGTAAAACGACATCCTCACAATTCAACATCTTACAAAAGTAATTTATTTGATACATTGTTCGGTGCGTGAAAGTAATCGCGCCAAAAGTTTCGCGGTCACAGAGTATCCGCATTGGCTCATTTGTCAGCACCTTTGCGTTGACGTCATGTCCAGAGGACTACAGATAATAATGTCATCAAGGGACCGAAATGAGAACAGTTTCTGGTTTCGCTTTTTGTTAAAAGTTGATCTTGGAAATGTAACTTAACCTGAAGCATAAAAAGCAAAATAATTATAAGACTCATTTTTAATGTATAGCTGTTAATGTATACATTCCTTATAGAATACAACTTTAAACATACAAGTTTATACGTATCGTTCTTTTTATAATGTACATAGTTTTGTAAAGTATAATATTGAGTCTGCTACATTTCCTATTCAACCTTTTTGCATGGAAACTTATTTAAATTTAAAAAAGTAAAACTTTGAATTTCGAATGTATGTTCGAGCAGCGCGGAACAGTTCGCAATTCTTAGAAGTGAAGCAGAAAACTTCTTAAAGTAGGTAGCTTGGAATTTTAAACACTGCGAAAGCCGCAATCTGTATTACTGAAGTGAGCGGGACAAGCATTTCCAATAATGTAGCCTCCTTTGACTTTTCTCCATATCAGCTTGATATTAAAATGCCTGGCTGTTTATACAGGATAGCGTCCTATAGCTTAAATTCCTCATATCAAACTGTTAGTCTCTCGATGTGTCTAGTGCACCGGTGCAAGGCGCTATAAAGAAACTCTAAGATGTTTTAGAATTTTCGTGAGGTGTACTAAAAATTAAACGTTCAATCTTTGTTTAGGTTGACTTAATTGATGAATAAAATTTGTTAAATTAAAAAAATCTTATATCAATACATATCATTTTTTATATAAAATATTGGAAATTTTAAATATCAAATTAATAGATTTATTTTGATCGTTTTAGGCTTTACTTTATTTTATAAACTATTTTAGATATGACAGCTAAAATATAATATTATAATTGAAAAACTAACTAGTTAAAAAAGTGGCTATCTTTCTTCATATTATTATGTAAATTTGGTTAATAGATAACATAAAGTATTTTTAATACCATCTCTCGAACAACATAATTTTTCTCCGTATCTAAACAACGAAAGTACTGAAGACCGATGAATCTAGCACAAAGTTCCCATTATTAACTATTGTTCCAATAGCACTGTTTACTAAAAATCATTAACTACAAACCGCGCTCTCTACGTTGACAAGTTTGACAATAAAGGCTTTGTAATGAATGTTAACTGGGTTCTCCAGCTCCATTCAATACGAATAAAGGGAAACTAATAAATAGTAGAATAACTAAACGTAGTTTTGTTTCAATTAACAGTTGAACTAGGTGAGGATTTTGACGAAACAAAACAACAACAGAAACGCCATTATACAGCCGATTAAAAAGATGACTCTACGTCTACACATTACAAAAAGCTTTCCATTGAAATTCTCAATTTTCGCTTTTTATTTAATTTTCACAAACAATTGTATAAGATTTAGTTAGATGAGATATCGTGATCTTTAGAAAAACTTATAAAATGCTGATTCATTTTACCTTAAAAAAAACTAAAATGTGAATTAAGGAAAAGTATAAACATGTAGAAATACAGATATGACTTCATAAGAGCAGTTTGGGGTCTTATCAAGAGAACCAAAAAAAATGAATAGACGCGATGCAAACATACCCATTTTCTAATATTAAGCATACATCTGTCTATTTATCACACATCATATGTTGTCTTTGTATTTGACGTCTTCAATTTATTATTATATAATATTGTAGGAGTACCTTCCGCTACCTTTGTCTAGATGTATTATTTTACATTATTAAAATAGTTTACGAAGTTCTGTTTGCTTAAAAAGGAGTCAATCATTTTTATATGATACTAAACACCTCTATAAGGTGATCCAGAGCCAGATGTACTCGTATTTTATGGAAAAAAACTTAAAAAGGGCGAAGTTAATGCGTCCCAGGCAGATAATAAATCATTGTTCGGTATAGTCTATGGAAGACTTATTCAGAATATTGTTATCCGTATCATATTAAACACTAGGCAGAAACGTGCAACGTAAAGGTTTATTTTTTTTTTTCTGTTTTCAACTTAAGCCTATTTCCTACGTCTACGGCTTGCTCAGTGAGTATTTTCATGATGGTTCTTTGAGTGTATCAAGATGAGGTCTTTAAATTTAATTTATTGTTCAGCTTTAGTAATAAAAGTCATCGAACAGCTTTCATTTAAATAATAATCTTTATTATTTCTTAAAATTTAATATCCTAAAAAAATATGCATACGATCGAACCGCAAGCGAATTCTTCATAAAAAAAATATTTTTAAATTAAGGAAATGTTACAAACATAAAAAAAACCTACACAATACAATAAATATAACGTATAGACGAAATATAGACACGTCCCTAACTTGTTTCACAAATAAGATACATTACAAAAAGGGAAAAGAGCGGAGTTAACAGAAAAAACAATTCAATGTAATATTGTAACATTTTGATCTTAATTGCCGTAGTATATAATTATTTTACAAAATAACATAAATTAATTCTTCCAGATGTATTGTTTCATTTACTTGAAACAATCTTAATAACACCATAAAACATACACAGAAAATGTCGAAGTATTTATTTTTGGACTATGTCATTAAAATGAATATCTATTTATATATATTTTCGAGGGCAGCATGTTACATAACAATAATATAAAGCTAATTATTTTTATTTTTATTACAAGAAATATTATAATTTCAAACTATAATATAAAAGTAAAAGATAATATATTGTTTTCGTAACAAACATTTATTCACTCACTCTATGCACATTTTCAGTAGTTTGTAGAAACGTTCCGCTGTCTGCGTTAGCAAAATAAAGCCTGCAAGTTCATTTCACAACCGACTGACCTAAAATTAGAGTTAAATATAAGATTTAAATGGCTCATAATGTAGAAATATTCGCTTCTAACAGTACGCATCCCAAACGAAATCCAGTTAACAAATATTATTTCTGCTTTTAGCTTATAATGTAATTTAATTATAGTTATTATATGACGGACAGAAAAATATAGAAATAATAACGACATATTTTTATAATCTATCGATTTGAAGAGAACTTTAGTTTAAATATAGGTACTGTTTTCAAAACAAAACCTGATGGTTGCGAAATATTTCCTTTACTTACATCTTTATTTCATTACATTACTGGTTATTAACTTTATGGATGTTATATTTATTATTTGGAAAACGATGGATTCTGCGATGATATTACGATAAAAATGTTTTCCCCGAACCTTTTAACTGATTAAAATATTCATTTATTATGAGATTATACGTTTATGTTGTTATGGTACTATGGTTTCGCTTATAAACAGATAACGCAGCACTGAAATTAGTTAAAATGGTAATTGATGCCTTCATTAACGGCTAATATATATTATGTTCCAAAAAGATATATCGTTATTCTAAAATGTCCGATGCGAATGACTTAAGATTAAGTGAACAAGGTGGTGTTCCTTTATTTGAGTAAAATCATTGAAATTTAATATTTTCGTAAAATGTACTCATGTTTAGAAGCTTTCACTAACCCCATGAGAATCATAGCGTCTATACAATTCACGAAATATAAGATTATATATTGTCCTTATTAATAAATTTACAATTTAGAAAATTAAAATTCATATCGATGCACCTTTCCTTAGGGACGGCTGCAATCTAATGAAATACCTCAACTCAATAAATGTCCCCAACTATAAGTTCTAGCAAGAAGCCTCTTATAACTTAATCATAGAGCGTGTTCAAAATTCCATTAAATACGAGAACTTCAAACCCAATTTTTTAATAAAAAGTTAGTTCAAGTAAAACTTTGAAGGCGGTCAGTCGTGACATCCATTTTTACATTGCAATTTAAATTTTATACATTTTAAAATATGAAATTTTATTTAGATTTCTTTTATCATTTCTAATTTATATAAAATAGTTGTTAAAATAAATATATACACGTTTTATCATTTAAATATTAGAACTTTATTATTTTTTGAAAAATTTATTCTGATAATATTATTAAAAGTAGAATTCGAAAATTAAAATAAATAATTACGTAAACTCAACTGAATCTTGTTAAACTTCAATATCCAAATCTAATATTTAATACAATTTCAAGAACTCCAACAAGAATTTTTTTCATAATTTAACTTTAAAAATTATTTGTATTTTTTAAATAAATGTATAAACCTAAGTCAAAATTGAAAATGTTAGATATTTAAATGGAATAAGAGAGATTACTACAGCATGAAGATACTCTGAATACACCACAGCGTCGCGGAATTCTTAATAAATCACTGACTTGTTTTTCCGACGGTTGGGACACTCCATATGGCGTATGTAAGCTTGGTACATTGAAATTGCTTTTTAAGATTATGGAAAAATGTATTATAAATTTCATTTAATAGAGAAATATTACTATAATAAAAAATATATGTTCTTACGAATGTATACAAGTCACGAAGTAGTTACAGAAGAGATTAATGTAATTGTAACTTTTATTTTAAAAGTAAAACTAATAAATTCTTGAAATTTACTAACTTATTCCTCATAACTTCACTAGTATAATATTAACGATTGTCAAACCTATCCTTGATTACAGGCTTAGACTATATATGGTTTCATACATTAAATTTGAAAAAGATAAAATCAAAACGATGAAACCAAACATCAACAAACGAAGGTATTTATTTCCACAACAGAAAATCAGAACTTTTGAAGCCAAAATGAATCATATAATATTACGTAACGCACCCCTAAGGACATTCCTACATCGGTAACAAATGAAATTATGCCATAAAAACATAAAGCATTCGTACACGAAGACAATACAATTTCTGTGGAAGTATGTGGGAACACGCAAAGTTAACGAATTACACTCGGGGCTACTAAATTCGGATCGTTCTCAACGCATACTTATAAAAACTATATCTTAATAACGCAAACACGTAAAACGTTATTCTTTGCATAACTGGTTTAAATTAATTTTTGTCAAAATATAATCTTTTTATCTATTCTGATTTGTTTGAACTATCTATTAGTTGATATTAAAATAAATTAGAAAAGAAACTCACTCATAAAAAGTAGGTTCATATGTCAATTAAAATTTGTACTTTCATGACAATCCCAAATACAAGGCAATTGAGTTTATAATATGAGTTCAGGGTTGTCTCCATTCACAAGTTAGCAGCTGATAAAGTCTGACCCGCTTTTGCCTTTCTTTGTACTGTCTCTTAAATTTAATCTTGGGTTTGTTTACTGCTCTTGTAAAATGGAGACAATTTTTCGTAAACATAATATTATTCTGACTGCAACTGTAAAAAGAGATTTTTTAATGAAAATGTTTACTGTTTATTTCTATTATGTTATCATTATTACAGTGCTATTGTTAATAGAGTAATACATACTATTCATAAATCTCTATAGCATAAATTTATTACATACTTAGCTTTTTACGAAACTTTATCCATGAGCCAGGACATCTATGATACAGAACGAGAAATATTTATTGAGTGGAATGGCAAAATAAAAACCATCTTTTCAATTTTCTACATTCGCGGTCATTAGAACTGACGTATTTGTACAATATCATAGACTGGAAATTAAGTTACTATCAAGTACGGGATTAATACTTTTCTACACAGTACTTTTTACTATAGTACTTGACACGGCTAAGAAGGTGCGTGTTTCTATGCATTATAGTTAACTTAAAGGAGTCATATTGTCCTTTAAAGCCTTTAAAAAATCTTAGTATAGTAATTAATTACTGATATAAGTTCGTACGTAGTAGTATATATATTATATGTTTCTTCAACTATAAAATTATAATTATGTTTTGTTAATGACAGTTTTCCACGAAGATTTTTTAGATAATAGTGCAAATGAGACTACAGCATCCGAAATCTATTTCTTCAGTAATATGATTTGATTAAAACTCGTTCGAAAAAAAAATATTTAATAAAAATAGTACATGTAAAATAGATCCAATTGATGTGATGCAACGAAACGGACGGAAGGTATTCGCTGCCATTCCTCGTTAATTGCTTCCCGCTCACTATGCGATGGCACGGAAAAAAGTAAATTCATAAGTATTAATTCTATAAAAAAGTTAAACTACGTCGTGGTTGAGAATTATTTGTACCAAGTAATGCCCGTACACAATGTAATCCACTTTTAGAAAAAGTTCCAATATTTATCTAAAATCAAATAGTTTTTGTATTTTTCATTGATAGAAATAATACTTTGTCATATTAAATAATTGTCCTTATATCCTCCTATTTAGTGTTTACATAGACTTTTATCAGGTCACAAAAAATAGTTCTTTCGGAATTATATTGAAGCTTAAATATCATAATATTGTAAATAAATATTAAAAAATTGTAAAATTGTAATAGCTAAGGATCGTTTTCTCATCGAAACGATGTGATAGAATAGGAGTACGTATAATAAGTCTTCTATTTAAGAGGGCGAAAGCCGATTTTGAAAGAAAAGCACCTATGCCAAAACATTAGCAAAATTTTAAAATACAGCCGTACGGTGACATACGTCTGAACATTCACTCATAATATATTGAATAACTAAACATAGTTTCTCTGCATTATTTTATGTACATATGATATTGTTGTCGAAATCAAATAAGCGTAAGTCATATGTCTATAAATTTCTGTCAGAATTCGTTCAGCGTTTTGGAAGGATAGTCGGAATAAATTGAAATACACAGAAGTTTTAAAAATTATCATGTTTTCATTATAAGTATTGTATATACTTTCACCTGAGTTTAGAAATTGGTGTTAGTTGCTATTACCAACAATATGTAATTTTTTTTAACTTATATAGACAAAATAGTTTTTGATATAATTTTAACGCCATGTCGTTTTTTTACAACATAGGCGTGCATGCTATCAGTACACCTGATAATAAGCGATTTTTGTCGCTCATGGATACCAGAGCTAGACTAGGAGACGCCTTGCCTACCATAAGATCTTAGCAAAATTTCATAAGTTATTTTTAATGATGTTTTGCTCCCGTTCTTATTTTATTTTTATTTCCAGTAAGTACTGTGGACATAAATAAAAGTTGCTTAGAATTACAAGCACTCTCCGAATTGACCTGATAATGTTTCGTAATCTTTTTCAAACTATCTGCATATTAAGAACATATATAATAAAATATTGTTTTTCGAAATATCATAAAACATTTTTATCTAAAAATCTTCGTACATTTCAATTCCGATCATTTTTCAAAGACTATCTCACTCCCTAGATTGCTGTGATCTTTGAAAGAGGGCCATGATTTACCGGTCCCCGGGGGGCCCGCCCGGGCGATAAGTAATAACACTTGTATCGTACTTTATACAGCTTTTATATTAAATGGTGAAGATAAAAAACATTTGACTATTGTTCAAATTTTCGAGATAATCTTAATAGAAATTATCAAAGGAAATTTGAGAATACTTTTTCACACAATGTTTTTTGCTTAACTTATTAAAAATGACGCTCACGATATTTAATATTAGTTCATATGGAGGAAAACTGTAGAATATTTAAAATAAATATTTCTTTTTAAAAAATATTAATTCGTGAAAGTTATTAGTGTAAACACTATTTATCTAGACTATTATTTTTAATCACAGATTTTTATGAAAAATATTCCTTAAAGGGCCTGTAAAATACACATTTAAGCGTAATTATTATGATTATTGAAAACATACCCGCATGAATTTTTATAAGGTTATCTTCAAAACCTTTCTGTATGAGAAAAGACTAACAGAATACAAAGAAATTCACCACAGTGACTACTGCACCTAATTAAATTCTTCGTTTTCCAGAAATAAGATTTTATAAAGGTAGTGAAAGTTTCAAATTATGTAACATTTGTAACCTAGGTGAAATATCTTACTAATATAATAGAACTACTATGTTCCAGAATACGAATTGATAGGCAATTACATTTTACATTTAATATTCTTTTTTATCATCAATCTCTTAGTTGAATTAAATTGAAAGTACGTGCTTTTTTATGTTTGTCAATTTAAAAACTTATAAACGTGAAAATTTTTATCACGTTTCAACAAAGTGAACGCGTAACGAATATCGTAATTTAAATATATTCTTTAATCGTTAAATAAATCAATCAATCATTGCATATTCATTCAGTGTAGAAAAGAAAATGTCATTTAATTAAAGTATTTTTTTCCACGATCGTATCGTAATGTTTAGATAAAATCCAATTTTCATTTTACAATAATTTTTTTCAAAAAAATTACGATACGTTCTTTAAAAACTCATAATAACTAATTGACTTTCAACAGGTTACAGTAACTTTGCTAGATCATACATGTGAATTCGTTACAGTTTTATAAAACTATTTAATTTATTAAAGATTCCAACTTATCATACTTAGCTGTCTCGATAATTTCTAACTTGACATCAATGTGTGACAATAAAGCCATTTTCGTCGAATTTTAAATATATTTTACGATTACGAGCTGACAAGTTTTAAATTATTACCTACAAGAGATGCTTTTGCTTACACTCCATAGTTCTATAGTCAAATTTTAATATACTACTAAATAGATATCCACTTGAATAAAAGCTTAAGTTAAGAAGACTCCAATTGTCAATCACTACTTCACAACCTAAAACTACCATTACAGAGTAATGACTACTACACGAATAGAGTAGATGTAGAGATTACTACAACCTATTAAAGACCTGATAACAGAACATTACAGTAAATTACTCTTATATCTCTCCAAAACGTTTCTTTGAACTTGACCTGAACGCTATTTGATCGGAATCTATTAGGAATATAGTAGGTATCGCACTCAAGCGATCCATTATACCCGTATAAAGTTTTATAACTTTTACGTAAAGGGTAATTTTCGACGATGGGATCATGAATGGGTATATGTCAGCGTCGTGTTACCGAAGTTACGAAGTTTCGTTAAATTCCTTTAGCCAACAACAGAATAACTTAAGAGTTTTATCAAAAGTATTCGGGTCTATTTTATAAAATAAAAAGTGTAGTATTTATTGATATTATTTTCAATTAATAAGTTCTTAAAAGTATAAAAAATGGCTAAGACCTTAGAGTTGGCAATGGGTCTTCTAGATCTACTGGTCTTGGAGGTGTCTATGGACGACAAAATCACTTACTATATGTGAACTGTATGCTTGCTTGCCTTCCTATTGTATATAAAAAAAAGTTCTGCTATGGAAATATTATTTTAACGGCTCAAATTATGTTGTTGAATCCTTAAGACAACGAAACTACATAAAAGTCAACAGTATATCAGTGAAAAAAAAAAATTTCGTCATTTTGCTGAAATGTCGCCTACAGGTAGGGAGCCTCCTGGACTGTCATAAAAAATCCCACATTATTATAGAATAATATAAATTATTTACATTCATTATCGCTTTATGAAGTCCCCTATTCATTATTTTTTTACGTATCGTATAGTACTTATTATCAAATAATTGCTACATCCATTAGAAATCAACAAATTCTTCTTATTTTAGCATTATTTTTCTAAAAACGAGCAAATCAATATACTCGTACTTACTTTCCGCAGTTCATTAAAACTGTTGTTTTCCTTGAAAGCTCGGAAGGTTCTTGTAACATTTAATTAATAGGCTTTTAGTTCGTGTCTTGTGATTCAAAGAGCGATGGCAAGTAAAGGTAACAATTGCTGACTGCCTATTCATTAAAAATTTTCAACAATTATTTCTTCTTTTCAAAGGAGTTTCGAGTGAGAGCCTCCTAGTACGTCTAATTTCTTGTAAACAGAATTTTAATAGGGAGAAATTGAGATTTCACAGCACATTTAATTTATAATTTTACTATGGAGATGTTGTATGTATATATATACAAAAAAAACATTAAAAATACTGAATAAAATTATATTATAGAGTTACATGAATTAGTTACATTACATAACTTTTTCACTGGTGGTCATCTCGGGAAATCTCCTATTAACTAAAGGTATAATTTTGTTTTTACCATTGACGACAGTATTAACAAAAACTAATATCGAGTACATAAAATTAAATTTTCTGTTAGGACGACACCTAGACAGACAAGCAAAAATAATTTAAAATAATACATTAGTAGAGAAGTCTATAATGTGTATTAAAGGAATTGGTGATATGATGAAAGATGATAGAGAGAACAACGATAGATATAAACTAACCGAATATCTTAGTAATTGTGAAGTAATAGCTAACTTTTCAACTGTTATGGTTAGATATAGACCGAAATATCAAATATCACCAAAGTAGAAAATGACATTCCAGCTCCAATTACATAAATAAATCTAATTCAATAATAGATCTTACTCAAACATTCTCAGCAAGTCTGACTCCCTTGACCTTCAGAATAAACCATCCGAAAAGAAAATCCCTGTTCTTCCCGCTTGACGTAAACCTTGAATATTTCACGCCGTCCCATCCTCTCCTTTAATAAATGCCAGCACCTTATAAACTGTATCGATCGAATCCTTTCCTACAGAGAATGGCTCGCGGTGTTTGTCGATGGTTCACATTTTATATTTTGAGTTCAGAATTTTGACAATATTAGAGCGATTTATTGTATTAACGAAATTCAATAAAACAATGAAATAGAACGTCCAAGTTATTTATTTTAGAAGTATTGGCGAAAATAACCTACGTCGAGCAGGTTAATGCAACGGAAAAATGTAGCAACTACGGTTCTCACATAGTTGGTCATTATTTTTTTAATTTCTATAAGCCCATTATACGAATATCTGATAATTTAAAAACCATAAATTGATGAGAATAATAATTAAAAATTATATTTAGATTTCGTTCCGGTCATATAGGTAGGGGTCATGAAGTGTTGTAATACGCATTCCGACTCTTTTTTTCTTTTTATGAATTTCCAAATGATTGAACTAAACTAGCTCAATACTATGATTGGCTAAGTATTTATTCAATTTATGAATCCTTTTCAGTATAAATTTAATTTTAATATACTAAAATTTAATTCCATATACAAGTAAACATTTAAAGAAAATAATTTTTGATAATTTTTACTTACTCATAAATTGCCATCAACAATTTCTAAATTAGAGACAGAAATGTGTGTAAATATTCATCGGATCCAAATAACTCATACAGTTATGAACTAATTCAGCAAATATTCGCTTGCTAAATTATCTATTCGTTCCCGCCATAAATATTGAAACACAATGGAAGGCAGATGTAGGGGCGCAAAGGTGCTCGCATCCGGCTAAATAAAACATTGTATTCCACAATCAAGAGTGTCCAACAAAAGGTTCAACTCATATCCGCTCTCCTCATTACCGACGCCACCTAACTCTATAAAGGAAGTAGAAATATAAACTCACAATTCTAGCTTGGCTTAGGTGCGCTTTTGAAATACAATTTTACCTTCAGCAATATTGTTATAAAGATAAACTTGGTTCACGGACAAACACGATTAAATTGACAAAAAAGTTACATAAATTGAAATTATTTAAATTTTGAATTGTACAAATTTAAATAATATATTTTACAACTGTATTAGTCAACATATACATGATCGCGATAACCATGAGATATCAATACATCAGCATTTGGGAACGATGATAATCATTTTTAAGATTTTTCTAACTTTCAGACAGCTAATGTAACAACTGTTCAAAATTCGATTTACAGTACGAACGATATACACCAATGATTTTGGTAATAAAACTAACGCGAATAAATCCACAGGGCGCCAATAGTACAATTACTATCAATTTTGTATAAAATGTATATTTAAAAATTAAAATTATATTATTCTTTGTATTATCTTTTTAAACAGCCATTCTCTTCAAACGTTATAAGAAGATAAATTTTAAGTCTAAATAGATATTCAATTAATGCTTCAAGATTCAGTAAATATAAGGTTTATCATTTCTTTATTTACCTACTAACTTACTTCATTTTTTCAACTCTATGTATTTACTTTTCTTGTTTTCGCGACTGTCCGATGTGAATATTTGAATTATTCAAGTGAGCGAGTATTCTGGTTGACTGTACTTGGATGAAGGGCAAATTAGAATCCTCAGCTTCATACCGTTCAAATAAATACGACACGACATTTTTGCTAAATAAAGTTCTAGATGAATATAATTGAATGTAAATAAATAATTTTGATGTTACATATTTATAACAATAACTTATTTCAAACGTTAAAATTTAAGGAAACGTATATAATTTACTATATGTTATCTTATATATCTTCATATAGGTACGTAATTCTTTTCAACGTATATTTGTTCATAAAATTCGGCAAGTAAAGTGAAATGTTTGTTATATTGAGGATTAGACAATAAAGTGGTGGTAACATCTGGACAATATTTGCAAGGTGCAAAACTTATTATATAATTTAAATATGCCTTTACCCACTAATAATAGTACAGCTCAGCAATAAACATCACTAAAAAGTTACGACTAAATTTTCTATCGTAATCTTTACGTGTCAACCGGTTTTAAAATATTCATTAAAATACTAACGTTTTCTTGGGAGACATATTGGATGAAATTTGTGTGAACATGTTAAGAATTGACTTACGCCGAGAACAACGTTTTTCAAGTTTTTATAATTTTTGTAAAACAACTTGCTCAACATTTTTCCAATAACGCTGTCAAGAATCTAACGTGTAATTCTTTCAAAACATGTGCTTCGTATTTAAAAGATAATAAGATATCGACAAATTCCATGCTTATTAAACATTAAACTCGAAAATAAATGATTTGAATGTATTGTGTATAGCAAATTGGCACATTGATGGTTCCCAAGATGTGACTTATCTTAGACAGATATTAATTCAAATTTATGTAGAATCATTAAAGATGTGTAGAGAGATATTAAATTTCGTTGGCTTGCCTAAAATGGTATATGTATAGTCTAAGACATAAGATATAAGATAATTTATTACAAAATGAATGTGATAATATTACAACCGCTATGAATGTTGAGTGTGCGATTCTAATTTCAAGATAAGTGCCATCTTGAGCTTTCCCTTTGTATATCTTATTCGGTTCAAAACATAAACAGCGGCATTTGACAATACATACACATCCATATAAATACCAACACTTGTAAACCCGTCTTTATTTCGAAAATAAAAACTAATTCTCTTCTAGCTATAAATTTAAAGCTAATGTAATTAAACTTTAATATTAGGCATTTGATAACAATTATTTATGCTGATATAGTTTATTGACACTTAGACGTAGTTTGTATGTTTTGTTCAAAAATGTTGTTTTAAAATTACCATGCGGTAATATCAATTTTTCTTCGCATAAGAACATTATGTAATTTTTAATAGCTTAATGTGTCCAGGCGCTCTCGATTTCTGCGCTTAGCGATTTCTTTTTATATACTAATATTATAAAGATAAGGTTTAATTGTTTGAACGCGCTAATCTTAGGAACCACTGGTTCGATCTGTAAAATTATTTCAGTGTAGAATAGTACATTTGTCCAGTAAGGCTATATGGTATATTATAATTACAAAAAATTAGGGTCCTTACTAAAAGTCGAATAATATAGCCCAAAGTGTTAAATCAAAATAAATGCGAGTGAAGCCGCTGGCAGAAGCTAGTATTTACATATAGAATCAATTAGCAATCAACGGTGAAATGATATTTAAAACTTTAAATAAACAAAATATCCTTGTGGACTGAAGTCTTCCCCAACCACAGGACGTCAGTGTTCCCTTGGTCTTTGGGTACAAGGATTATTTTCAATATCTTCTATGTTCATGTTTCCACTTACAACTATCCTATATCGATTTACATCAAAATCTATTCAATATTTTAGATATAAATTTCTAAATGAAATTTTAAAATAATTTAATAGTCTTTTTGATGATCACTGACATTCGTGGTACAGATAGTATTATAGCTTTCTTATCACTTACCCTATACCCTAGAATATTGCGTATCATAGCATCACAATTATCATCCTGTGACAGGACAGGGGACCCTCATCTCGCAATATGTGCGGTCGGATTAATCACAGATTAACTTAATCTCAACGGACAAATCACTTTTGTAACAAATTACATTTTTTGTTTTTTAAAGCGTTTACCCACCTCGAATATATTGAATGTCAATAAAACGATGTATTAATTTTTTGCTCACATTGGGGTTTCAGACAGAACATAGAACAAAAAAATCTAATTTAAAATTAAAAAATCACAAATGGCACTATCCAAATGATTGTCGATGGACTTAAAAATACAAACTTTAAAACATCTTACAAAAACATATTGGTTCAGCGGAGCCAACAGAAAACATTTATAACATGTCTACAAGAAGAGGTTCATCTGAAAATAATCCTTAAAAATTTCTTGTGTTCGCGATGGAAGTGTAAAATAAATATAAGATACAAGGAACGAGCAGCTAACCATTAAAGTAAACGCTCACGTGACTTCGTAAAATGAGCCTTCGTCTGAGATATTTCCCCAGACCCGTGAGACGCGACAACTGTTCAGTGCAAGCATGCCTGTGCATTTGCAACCCGCTTTTAGAACTGTTCATTTTCATTTTAACCCTACACCTTTTTTTTCGACAAAAGCTTTTAGCATTTTAACAGAGGTACTAGCCGGTATTTCGGCGGTGATTTTTATGACACTATTGTATGGTTACGGGCGTGAGCGAATTGTCTACTGTCATACAATATTTAAAGCCACCTATCAAACAGGTGTGTTCCAGACTCGATATTGCTAAGTCGTGTACTTACAATACCAAAAAGGTGCATGCCGAGTACAATATCTATATATTTCTATATTTCTTCACGTCACGGCTTTTCAATAAAACATGACTCGAAATATACATTTAT
>JAOSYY010000013.1:9897656-9939078 GCA_025727935.1 Hebomoia glaucippe | reverse complement strand
TTGTCCGATTCTCAGACCTACTGAATATGCATATAAAATTTCACGAAAATCGGTCGAGCCATTTGAGAGGAGTTCAACTACGCACACCGTGACACGAGAATTTTATATATTAGATGTAAGTCATCGGCGATAAGGTCACAGGCAGCCAAAGTTAGCGACACTAATTGTCGTATGCTCATATTTAGTATCTTTAGCCTTTTCAAAATAATATTATAAAGAAATAAAAACATCGTTGAGATACATTATATCCAATAAAACTTTCAACGCAACTTCTTGTTTTATTAAAATTCGACTTAAAAAAATACGATAATACATTCCAAAAGTGTATTTAAAACAGCGAAAAGAAAATTATCCTTATTTAATATTATGACATAAAACAATCAAATATTCAATACTTCGTTTGTGCTTAATTTCCTTCCTCTTCATAATTATATTCACTCAGAGTCTCTTCTCATTTTGATTCATTTATCTTGTGGCTAAATTATGTTGATAGCCAGAAATATTGAAGCATTGTATTGATAATTACATTCACCGGTACGAATCAAATGTGATAAGATATTGAAACTTTTTATCTGTTACTTCTCTTCTTATATACACGTTAATGTTAAAATTTTAACGTAATATTGTTTTTTACAATACCACTCATTATTGAGTTTCAATTTTTATTTAAATTTATCAATATTTATTTATTACGGCTCAGCAACTAGATACCTTAAGTTAAAAACTTGGTTTATGACTAATTTATAGGCAATTACAGCATTACTATGGTAGAAAAAGACTATGTAAACGTATGTAATTATCCATATACATTGTATTTAACTGACAACATGTGAAGATACATATTAATAGCATTTCGAAAACATTTTCAAAAACTAAATTGAATAAAATTTAATTTTTATTATTTATATTAAAAAATGTAAAGCAGTCCAAATGCAGAACAATTCATCAGAACCGCAGACAATAGCTACAGCATCTAGACAGACCTGACGAGCCGTCATAACGCCCGCTATCTCGAATGCAAACAGCTTCCAAACTCGCACGATTACTCCGCAGACGTATTGCGATGCGCGATTCCATTAAACGTAATTCCACGTCAACCCTAATGATTCTAGCATTCCTCAAAATTTTTCTTTATTTTTGTCTCTATAAGAACAAGCTTCTATATATACCGTATATATACTCCTTGTTTGTCCACGTATTGCATACATAGGCACGACTGCCTAGAGGTGAATAGTATATACACAAATATATGGACTTCGTATGATCAAGAAATATCGGTTGAGTTCACATCTACCTTCGCTATGCAAATGCGTACCTGTGATCGGACAAAATACATACGGTCAATACATTAAGTCCCCAAAATTATTCAAAGATATTATGCCACATATCAGTTATGTATGCAATGGCGTACGAGTACATTGTATTTTAAATGGTCTAGAATCTCAATGAACAATTTCTGCATCTAACTTTCGTGTTTTCTGTTCCAAAGTGTCCTATTTTATTTATAAGCCTTTTTATAATAATCTGTTCTATTTGTATTTGTTTTTGAAACCATATTTTTAATGAAAATTTCAACACAAGGGAATATTTTAATCATAGTATTTAGTCTGTTAATGGAACTTTACCGTTCTTTAACCAACGGCAAAGTGCATCAATACCTAAAGTATCGCAAACTTACTTCAACTCCCTAAGTAGGGATTCGGACTAAGATCGCTATCCAAATTGAAAAGGTTTAAGCTATGCAAGTCACATTCACCACAAAGTTTTCCTTTAATATACTCGAAGTCCTGAGCTAATTATAATGAACAAAAGTTTCTAGATTCGCCTGTGGCTATTAAAAGTTTCTGTTTAGTCTACGGACTAAACTATAATAAGTTTTATCTTAATGAGGTATAAAATTAAATGAATTACACAGAGAATATAAACTGTCAAAGCATTATAATATTTTTAGACAAAGGCTTTGGAGAATACTAAATCGATGTAACTAAACTGTCAAGTCTTAGTTGTCGGAATATTTACACTATAATATATCAATTTCAATTGCAATGAATAATAAAAAATCAATCACTGATTATGGTAAAGCTGTTATATTGAGTAAAAATTAAATTTTCTAAAATTTCTTGACATTTGCGAAATTTTCTTCCTATAAAACCTACTTCAATTAATTAGAAAACTAAAAATACTAATGAAAATAATATAGTATTTTTTTAAAATTATGAAGTGATTATGACAAAGATGAATAGGGATTACTTTGTTTATATACACTGTATGTATTTAATCACTGCTAAGAAATTCTCACTATGAATATTAGTTAAAACTTCATTTTCAAATGTAGCGCTGAACAATGGTAAGCCAATTCTCTACAAATTTGATACAGCAACAATTATAATATATACAGCACTCGGTAAATCACTGGTCAACGACAAAAAACCGCTTTATTATAATTAAAAATAAATCACTGAATATTTACTGCGCGAATCGATATAACGAATGATCGCACTCGATGAACTATGCTATAGAGAATACAAGAACAGGCACATTTTACACCCCTAAACAATTTTTGTTAGCAAGTTACTGCTACTTGGAATTCCATTCATTTTCAGTCGTGCTTATAATTGATGTCAATATATTTAATTTTATTCTAAAAATATCAAACAAACACTTTTAAACAGGTGACAAGTTTAATGAACTTATATTTTTTTGTACAGGATATTAACTGGATTTTGGACTTGAAAATCTACTCAAACCATCTTAAAAATCAGCGCCAATACAAATATATTACTGTGCATCATATATATAATATAAATATTCCATTACTTTCATTGAATATACTTACGAAAAGGTAAATTTTGTAGACGATAATAATCGTTCGTAAGTACCCTTCTTGAGTAATTTACGTATCATATACTATATAATTTATTTGTATTAAAGTTATGATGGTTTTTGTTTCAAAGCTAACAATAAAGAAAAAGTAGGGTCATCTAAAATGTTAACTAAATCCTAAAATCTTACTTATTGTAACAAAGTTCTAAGCAGAAGCAAATCGTATTTATATCATTTATAGAATTTATTGCTTCAAAGCTATAAATTTCAACCACATCTAGAAATTAATTCATGAAAACTGGTTCACGTAGGTATTTTATAGGCGGGAGATAGGGATAAAGAGCTGGAGATTCAGTTAATTAATTAAGGAAATGCCAACATTCCCATACAGCCAAGTAAGTATTCATTGCATCCGACAATTGAACTGCGAATATGAATGGTTAATTATTGTATTTCGAATTGACGTAAAGGTAATTTATAATTTAAAAATTTCAATTGTTTATAGTCTTCACGTACAAGTTTTCGATTGCTTTGGCTCTGTAGTCTAGCGGTCGGATAAAGAAACCGCGTCGATAGAGGACCCAGGTCGAGTACCGGACAGAATGCATTTTCAAATGTGTGATTTGTGCTTTGCCTTGGGTACGGGTTGCCTGTGGCGGGACGAGTGTCAAAAATACTAATTTTAAATTTGGTTGGAGGAACTCCTTCCTTTAATATATAATAAATATATACATGTTTGTGTTATACAATTTGATAATGTTTAATAAAATTGTTAAAGTTTGTATATAAATATGTAAGATTTATGCAATTGTTCTATGAGTTTGCAGCAAGAGACAAAATATTAGAACCATTCTGAGGTAACATTTACGGAGTCATTACAAATTGCAAAACTAAAGTTAACGCTAGTAAAAAACTTGTCGAGCCGTTCTCTATAATAGACTCCTTGGAGTGGATGACAAATCGACATGAACGCGAGTGAAGTCGCTGGCAAAAGCTAGTACCGAATGTTTATTAAAAAGTCTATTAAATTTATTCATACACTCCGCGTTCGAATAATTTCATATAAATTCGAATTCATAAATAGAATATTATACTTCTATCTAAAAAAAAACAGTATTCCTGACCTTTCGACCGTTATTTGACCTCCTAAAATATTACTAGATCTTAATCTCTGACGTCAATGAATTACAAACCTTTTTCAATAAAACATGCTATTCAATTATAAATATATTGAAATTTAAAGCTAAACCAGTATTTTTCACGGTTATAGAAATAGAAAACCGAAAATTAATTTAAAACAAGCAAAATTTACTGAATATAATAGAAACCAATATGATCGAAAGTGACGGCAATTTAAAATATTTCTATTTTTTTTCTGTAAACACGACTGTAACACTTCAGTGGAACACTGGATACATATCCAGGATACTTATTTATTACGGAATAACTAACAGACCCCCGTTTTTTCACCTGTGTCACTTTTCATATACATTATTTTAAAGGTCAATGATGATGAATAATAGTAAGTCTCATTAAAATCGGCCCAGCTGTTTCGGAAATAAATTAAAAATAGTAGTGTTCTTACTCAAATATATTTTGAACTCAAATATATAAAGCAATTACAAATAAACACATGATTTTTATTCATTTATATGGTGATGGTTATTTTATATAATTATTTATTTTCCTATATATGTACTATACATAATGGGACACCTCAATGTTAGGTATTCATATGTATGGTGTATGTATCCAGTATAGATGTATAAATATTTAAGAACATAGGGCAAAACAACTGCAAGGACAGATAGTTCACTGTATGTGCTTAAAGAAATCTTTTTAAAAATCCGTCTATAGCTTTGTACTGAGTAAAACCCTTCTTCAAATCACTTTGATTCTTGAACAAGTATTACTTGGTACTGTTACATAAAATGAATAAATGCACACTTCTAAGTGAACGTCCTGCACAAGGTACAATGTAATATTTGTAGGTCAACTGCAAAGTTATTAATATTAAATTAACCGTAATAAAGTAATGGAAGATACTTAAGCATAATAACAATATTTTATCTAGGTCATTACTTTATGGTAAATAAATAAACATACTTTAAATGTATTTATTTGTCTCTCATAATTCCTATCCTTACAGGAAAAAACAATTATGCATGTTTTATACAACTTTTTATTAAAAACGATCATTCACAGATAATTCTATAGTAGTTTTTTAGCTTTGAGTTATGTCGATTATACTTGTTCACAGTCATAATATTTTTCCTTTCGCGAACAAACACATGACTACAGACGTTGTATAGATCTTGAATTGCTGAACAATTTAAATTACATAGCGATGCATATTACATATTATGAAATAATGTATACCACAAACACGTTTGTGAATTTAAAGTTTTGAACTTAAAATGTTTAGTAAAAGTTCTTTTAAAGTTACGTAAAACAAAAAAATAACCGTCATATTATTAAACGTTCTTTGAAATTTATGTTTTTCAATACATACAGAAAGATATCGCGATACTAATTAACTATCAAAATATTAAAAATGATTACAATTCACTAACTTTTTTTTTGTTATTTCGATATTTGAGAAGAATCAATTCAATATCATTCTATAGATGAGTAGTCAAAAGTTTAAAAAATATTGTTAACTATGAAACGAATGTAGCAGCTCTTACACTACGTTAATACTCAACATGAACGCGATACGTGTTGACCTTCTAACAACAGCTTGATAACTCAGTCCACTTCAACCGCTTGCAAAACGTACACGCTCAAAATGGCCGAAACAGACACATCTAGTTTTTGGGATGAACTAACGAGCCCTCTTAATCTAGTGCTCATATTTTTCATTGTGTACCTTGTGTATAAGATATTAAGGTCGCAATTTGAAACTGTTGAACCTGTGAACATTCCACCACCAATGCCGAAGTTACGAAAAGATATGACAGTAGCAGAGTTAAAAAAATACGACGGTACGAATGAAGAAGGACGAGTGTTATTAGCTGTTAATGGCGTAATATTTGATGTGACCGCTGGGAAACGATTTTATGGACCTGGTAAGTCCGCTACTATTCTATCATAAATAAAATACGTTACACCTATTATAACTAGACAAATTGAGTCAGTTATAAAAATAAATCATTCAATCTTCCTTATAGTTGTTCATTACTGATGTTACTTATTAATATTATAAAATATTCTATTATAAGATACCACACTGGACTATAAAAACTTGTTTTTCTTACAACAGCTAACTTAGTTTTGCATTTTAGTATAAATCACAATCCACTTTTGCATATTATGTTTGTTTCTCTATACACTTCTAAATCACCTTAAAATTTTTTAATTTTAATATTGTTTACTGTGTCTTTTTTACAGAAGGGTATACAATGCATTCTAATTAAAATTTAATAGAACTTAATAATTTCGTAATAGGTAAATAAGCAAAAATGGTTAACTCTTGACCTTTGGTACAAAGTACATATAAGTTTTAAGTTAGTATTTGATTACGATAAGTTTAGATTTCTTGTCTTCAGTAAGAAATTGCAAGTAGTCTAGTGATCCTAAAACGTAAATATTCTAAAGTATGAAGGAAGAGAAAGGGAGTTTAAATGTAGTCTCAAGCAAATAAATAAACAGCCATAGAATAAGAAATGGTTTGAGTTATTTTAGGTTAGGTCTGGTTTAAAGAAATATGGATCAAATAAAATATTAATTTAAGGAAACTTGAACGAATATTGTAGTCCTATATTACTAGCGATAAGATTAATATACGTTTGATAGCACTATATCAATAGTATTTTGGATAAAAGATCCTGATTTTGTGATAACTATATGGAACAATCATAGATGAAAAAATGTGCACGCTAAACGTTTACCATGTCCGTAATAAAACAAAATACTTGGTACAATACCAGTTACCGCGAAATATGCTAAATATGGTTTATCTATACCAAAACTGCATCGTAACGAAGACAGACGAAAACATCAACAGTAAATAATTCAACTCATGATAAGTCATTAAAATTATTGCTCGTCATGATTACTTTTATATAAATAGCAGTTTGCATACACATTTTATTTCTTTCATTCTCATTTTTCTATTTATTTTATGACAATATTATTATACAATCTTAATATTTACATATTTCTCCATAGAAATGTAAATAGGTGTTTATATATTTATTCAAAGAATTGATTAAAATCCAATGACATTCAAGCTAAGTTTGTTGACATTTTGTCGTACAACAATGAATAACAAATACATAATTGCTACTCTACACAGTGATGAATCAATTTTAAATGGCCCCTAATATATTGGAAAATTGTTGAATAGAGATTACTGCCAGCTTGTGTGCTCTGCATCTGTATAGAAGCGGTAGTAATAAATCATCAGCAATCAGTAGCCATTAGTCGAAACGCTTGTTGCATTTCCCCCATTTCTATAGGAAATATTTAATGCACAACAAATTATTTATAAATATAAAACCTTATTTACCAAAAACATATGAAAATAAAAAGAAAATATTTTTATATCTACAACTATTAAATTTGTAAACGTAGGCAGATTTGGATACGTTTATGGATGGCTGTCAAATAATATTTTATAAAACATTTTGTAGACGTCCTAAATCTAATTGGCGATTCAACATTTAGTTGTGGACTGTAATCTGTCACAATCAATTCTTGCCTTATTCAATGAGACAGCTTTAGACGGCTAAATATTACGTGGTTTTATGTTTATCAAGTAAAAGCAGGTATGAAATTTAAACGTCACCATATAACTATTCTTACTAAGTCTGCGTAGTAAAATAGGTTAATTTTACAGTTATTTACTTTTACCTTTCTGTTAGTAATCATGAAAAATCAGATGGCGCTAAACTAGCATGTCGTAATGTTTTAAATTGTCATCCACAAATGTCAAGTCATTCTTGTTTTCTAGAACTTTCTTTTGTTAAAGTTTTACATGATTGACCACAATGCACCAGTGACAATTATTCAACGTTTTCCTTACACTTAAAAGCTACTGCGTCACGTTTTATATTAATAGTTTTATTTGGTCCGTCTGTTTACACCAATAGACTTGCATCAGAATTAAAAGTTAAGGCAACAATTTATTATTTAAATATTTTTTAAATGCTTTAACTAATTATCGTATTGTTAATACCGGTACATACATTATAATGGCATGGGTAATGTTTTGTTGTTATTTATAAAACAAAGAATGTAATTTACTCAGTTTACTTGAAATCAAAACTCATTGCTAACTAGCGTCATGCTTGCGTAACCTCATTGGGTCAAAGTCGAATTTTTATTAACTTGAATATATACCTACTGTTGTATACGATTCTTTACTTTTTCCAGTCATAGTAAAACTTGTTAAATTGAAATAATTACTTAGACGTAAGCATAATGATAGCGGACGGAAATCTGATATATTTCTATAGTGTTTTTCTGCACTACTTTCATGTAAAGCGTTAATTCTGCTTGCGAAATATTTAGTGGGTGCAATTAAAATTTTTAGATATCTTATATCTATAAAAGCCACTCTTGTAACGGATAAAAGAATTTAATATTTGTACTATCTGTATTTCAGGTGGTCCGTACGCTGCGTTTGCAGGCAAAGACGCAACAAGAGGCCTAGCTACAGGAGAGGTAGCAGCTTCGGACAAGGAGTACGATGACGTTAGCGATCTAGGTCCTGATGAAATCGCGTCTGCTAAAGAATGGGAAGAACAATTCAGGGGTAAAGCATATTTTACAATCTTAATGGATTATCCCTATAAAATAATACAAACAACCTTTCCTTATATTACCGATTTCCAATTAGGGTTTTCCTAACATCGTCATCTAAATCCGTTCCTATATAAAAAAGGATTGAGGAAACATTTTCAACCTCGTACCATTTAATTTCAAGGGTGATTTACCTATGTTCATATACAACTCTTAATAAGTGAACTTTTCGTAAAATTAATAAACAAGAAGCTTGTGCTATCATAATTACTCCAAAAACCTAAATTCTTTTTCATCCGAAGTTCGTATATAAAATTTCATTTTCACACAACATATGGCAATTATTTAGAATTGCCGTCTAAGGTTTGATTACGTACATCATTTCTTAGTTTGTACACTAAAAAAGCTATAAAAAATATGTTAAAATTTATGTTTTAAATATTCGAATCACTGACTGTCACTTCTATCGATAATATATATAGGGAACCAAGTAGTTCTCTCTTATCAGAATACATAAAAACGATCACGTTTCCGATAACGATGACAAATACAATGACATACAGTTTATATCAGTTACCGTGAATGAGACTCTTTGAATTTTTAATAGACTTCGATACGCTTCTATTATGTTCCGTTCTGTAATGAAAATAACAATTTTTTATGTCGTTAGTATGTAAATGTGTGCGCTCGCTAAGCTAACAGACCATAAAATACTTCGTTAATTAAATGGACCTATGAGAACATATAAGTCTTTAACTCCCGACATTAAATTAATTTTAGGGGGCTTATAGTAGTAAGATCATGGTTTGGGTTGCTGACTTGCTTCATGTGTATTCAAATTTCTATCGGATCGAAGGTCTTGAAATATGTGTAAATTTTCACGACATATATAATTAAGTACGGCTCCATTTCAGTCTAAAAAAAATTTTTCATCATCTTTCTTCTATAATATAATAAAAATGTCGATGTCTCTACATTGAAGATATTTGAGAAAAACTATTATTGTGGGACTTTATTAACATAATAGAACACAACAACTCATTTTAGAATATCTGTCTGTTTTTCTGTGTCTATTGTTCGCGCTAATCTCGGAAGCGGCTGAATTGATTTGAATTATATGAAATTATTGTAGTGAGCGTAACATGACATTTAGTGTTTGTTTCAGTCGAATCCGTTGATGAATAAAAAAGATTGCATTAAATAATCATTCGACAAAACGCTGTAAAATAACTGTTCAAGTACATAGGTTGAAATTTGATTTACAATATATTATGGTCTATAAAATTATTTTGAATAAATAGTTATATTAGGATAAAAAGAAGTGGACAGATTCATGTCGTATAAATTGAATGAATAGAGTTCAGCTTAGGCTG
Organism: Hebomoia glaucippe; assembly: GCA_025727935.1. Taxonomy (NCBI): domain Eukaryota; kingdom Metazoa; phylum Arthropoda; class Insecta; order Lepidoptera; family Pieridae; genus Hebomoia; species Hebomoia glaucippe. The sequence goes on along the minus strand of JAOSYY010000013.1, from coordinate 9,929,137 downwards.
GTATGCATTGATTGACCGCTAGTGCATTTTTCAAATTATCTAATATCTTCTATACATATAACAATTCAGTAAAAATTGCGTGTCTGTACTTTCAATCAATTTATGCAAAAAGTATTGTGGGCGATTAGAAAAGAGCGATAGAATACAAAAACTATTCTGTACCTTTTCGTCGGTCTGTATTTACTGTAGTTATCCAAAAATAATATGATAGTCAATTAGAAGTGAATGACAAAATTGACATGTGAGCGAAGCCGCTGGCAGAATCTAGTGTAATAATACATTTTTTACTTACCATCAAGTAAGCCCTATATTTGTCTGTTACATTTGTTTTAAAATTGCATATTTAAAATTAGGTAAATATTACCTAAACAACGACTTAACTATGATCTAAGGCAAGTCCCATTGCGTCAAAAGTCCCTTAGTGTATCTAAATTTTCATATTACCTTCACAGGTTATTGCAAACTAAATCATTATTATGTGCCATATAAATTTCATCACGAGCTCCCAAAACTTTTTGTATAGTTGTACATTATTCAGTGTTATGTTGAAATTACGCCTTCTTATAGAATAAATTTTATTGATGAAAATGATTTAGTATTTTACTTATTATTTTACAGTCTATAAAATTGATAGTAAATGTATCATACAATACACATACTATTCAGGATAGAATTATTAACAGTACTCGTATAAGACGCTTAACAATCTGAGCAGTCAAACCTACTTGAACTCGGTTTAGCCGGATATATAAACAAACAAACGCATTCAGTAAATGTTATGGTTTCCTAAATAAATCTTTCATACCAGTTCCACTACAAGGGCCCAAAAATGGCACAGTATTGTTGTTGTTAGGTTGTATACCACTACACTAATTTATTTAACTTTTTAACGCCCGGTACATAAATAATGGTCTTATAAAAGCTAAGCGAATCATGTGAAACGATGCTTAGCTATAGGCACATTATAATATATGGCGATCAGTTCAAGTATTTAATAGTTTGAGGTCAGGTGTTGCCGAAAAGTTTATACTATAGTACTAGCTGACCCAGCAAACGTCGTTTTGCCATATAAATATATAGGGTTGTATTTTTATACGCTGTATCATAAAAAATAAAAACAAAAAATTTTGTCCAAAACAAAAAATAAAAAAAAAATTAAGTAGGGGTGGACCAGCCTTAACATTTTGGAGATGAAAAATAGATGTCCGATTCTCAGATCTACTGCATATACTTATAAAATTTCACGAAAATCGGTCGAATCGTTTCGGAGGAGTATGGGAACGAACACTGTGACTCGAGAATTTTATATATTAGATTTATACCAGGCATCGGCACACGAATGTAAGATTAAATTATCTATATGGTAAACGATACCTCAGCCACATGATATCATATTTGTTGTTATTTGGATGCAGAAAAATATTTCTCCACTTACCGGTTTTTCTTACGCTTTACTATATAGATAACATAGATGTATATGAAATAACATTAAAGATATTGAAAGCAGTATCTTTAATCTTCTTTAATTGTTATTACTAACACCGAATATAAATCTATTTTCAGAAAAATACCACATTGTTGGAAAACTTTTAAAGCCTGGCGAAACTCCAACCAAATACGAAGATGAGACTGATGACAAAAAATCACAGTAGAATTAATTAATTGTGATATTATAACATAGTATGTGGGTAATGTTAAGTTTTCGTTTTGTAAGAAGTTTGAATAAATGATTTATATGTTTATTTGCTTAATTAATTTAGCACAAAACTTTTATTGTATAAACATATTTACGGTCAAAGCAATCCAAGGAAAATTTATCAGTTTAATATCTAAAGTGAACAGGAAAAAAAAAGTACGTTATATATACAATAAAGCGTGAATTGGAATTGATTTCTTGATTCCTTAACACAAGATTTGTATTACTATTACAGAACAAACCGATATCCTATTAGATGTCCTGAAAATACTTTAATCTTTAGTATTTCTTTAAAAGTCTCCATATACACTTCTAAATTATGCATAATAATAATGAACACATTACAAAATCAAGTTTTCAGACACTAAAATATATACTGTGATGTCTTTTTTTACTTTCACAAAAAAAGTTAATAGGTTGTCGTCGAATATTTAAATAAAACATACCAATATTAGTTAATAATAATATACTACGTTTAATTTCAATAATAATTTATAAACTAAATCTGTATATGCACGCCACAGCGAAGTGCTGGCAATTTCCTAGCGATTTCCTAGCTTTCCGACAAAAGCTCTACTAATCTATGGAAGGAACTTCATTTTACGGCTCGCTTCATCGCGAATCTTTTATTAAATCTTCGTGTGTATGTCGTATTGTGCCGTTTCGGATTTAATTAGGCCTCGGTTTGATGTAATTTAAGTAACAAGAATTGCTGTTTTCTTCTTATATTTAATCACTATTTATTCTTATAAATATTTATGTACTACTTTTGCATATTTTCGTTTAAATTATTAAACTATGTAAATTTTGATTTTAGATGCAACAATGTTAATTCAGATGGTCTAAAGAATATCTTTCCAGTTCATTCGATTGCAGTATCTTATGGTTTTCATATTTTTTAACAACTACCACATACGTAAGTATAATTTCCACGAATTTATAATCAAATTATTTTTCTAACACGTCTTGAGAGTATACATAGACTAAAGACAACATATATAATATCTTCCAGAATTATGATCAGTTAAAGAAACATTTCAATTTTTAAATCAGTGATTACGTCTGTACACATCATAATTTGCTCGCTTACACCGAATACAGATAGTTCGTCACAGACATTCCAATTAGCATTGCAACACTCTCATCATATACATTCAATAAGCAAATATCCAGTCCAAAGAGACAGTTCAAAAGGTAGTTGAATAGTTAGTGTGCATCTAATTAGTCACCCGTTAACTAGTACTGTCACGTGCCACATAATCCTGTTTCCCTGGTACATTTCAGTTAATGCTTGCCTAAGGGCTGCATTCATGTCATTGAATTGAAATTAATCAATGACAATGCAAACATTTCCTATTTTCAATATTATCCAGTGTTTCAATACATTTAATGAAAATATGTTGTCAGATATAGCAATTTTTCCGAATTCTCAAAATAAAAATATAATAAGACTGGCAGCAGAACGTCACTAAAAATTACACATAATGTAATATATGGCTAAGGCCTTAAGGTTGGCTACCCGCCTTCTAGATATAATGATCTTGGAAGCGTCCATGGGCGACAGGAATCGCTTAGTATAGGTGAAAAATATTTGTGATGTAACTTAAAGTCTAAAAGCTATGTAATTCTACTCATATGCATGACCCTGTAAGTACAATTAAACAAAATATACGTTGGCCTCAAGGTTCCAGATACCACAGAGTCGATTTCCGATAGGTATGGTATTGTACGAAAACATCGAATATATTTTATATTTTTATAAAAATTAAGCAGCTGGGAATAATATGAAATATTAATTACTAACCAGTTGACAACGATTTGAAATATGAAAATTAACTTTTTGACTGATTTCATAATAATATGAAAACGTCCTAATGCTCGAAATAAGTGTCAATGCAATTCTCAGAATAAAATTTGTATCCTAACTCAATTCGCGCTTCACAGTAGACTACTGTTATAAAGGTAAAAGGCAGGAAAGAATATCCTACTGATCGTCTTAAATTAATCATGTTTTAAGTTTAAGATATACTTTATCGACGTTGAAGAGCCCTTTCAGTTTAGGGGACACACATTCTCAAGTAGTTAATGGACCTGAAACCAAAACAAGGAATAATTAACTTGGTTGCAAAGGTTACGCCAGTATTCGCCTTGTGGTTTTCACTAGCAATTTGCTACAAGGAGCCCAAGATTACAAAGTCCTTTGAAATCAGAGCGTTGGAACCGGAAAGCTTTTATATGTTATGGATGTCAATGGTTAGAAATTAGAACAGTCTACGTAGTAAGGAACTCTCGGCTCTTGTTTTAGAATTTCAACCGAACTATTTATGGTCAATTTAAAGTTTAAACGCTAAACATGAAGGGCATATTAATAATTCAATTAGTTTTTTTGGTTAATAATGTTTAACTAGTGATTTTAATCACCTTTCAGGTTTGTTAATGTAATAGTTTTAATACTAAAGAGAGACACGTTTTTATTTTAGAAAATTAGAGCAGAACCATGCTTTAAATTTAAAACCTATAAGCCTCTACACGAAAATTCGCAGATTTTTTTGTCGACGGTACCTGTTTAGCATATTGACATGTTGATATTTATTCATTCATACCTTAAAAATAATAGAAATACCTAGTTTCATAAACAAGTGACCTTTATTATACGAATTACAGTATTATCATTCGAAGTAAATAGACGTGGCTACTGAGTATAAAATTGACTTCCAATTCGATTAAACTGTTTCTTACTTATAAATAATGTTAAGAAAAGTTTTATTACGACATATTTGAAAAGAATACTTACTTCGCGTGTCTAGAATGGAACCAATGCTAATGATTTTTACTTTCTAAACTTTCATTTGCATGTCAAAGAAGATTAAAATTTTCTACATCTCTAGTTTCTAAATGATATATAAAATAATAACGGTATAGGCATGTCTTTAGCCGCTTAATATTTGGGATCTGCTTTTACGAATGGCATGATACTTTTCTTAATTTTTTGTATAATAAGACTATTACTATATCTATTTAAATAAATATCCAATTTATTTCGTTAGTAAGTTGCATTTTAGGAAGATGGAGGGCGCTTGTATAGGCGACAGCAAATATCTTGGCTAGGTAGGTAAGGTCATTGGACCCTAAGTCCCGCTAAATAAAAATTAAGATAAAAATGATTTCAACGAATCTATCTAAAATCTTCAACATATTTTCCGTCACCTAAACATATATAAAGTACATAATCCATAGGCATATATTACCATAGCACAAACGTTAAAAGTATTGTTGCTTAGCCGTCGCGTCGTCAACTTACTTGAATGTAAATTTAAAATTACCGTTGTGTCTTCTCTTTTATTCTTTGTGACAAATGCGCGGTCGTTATGGTGCTACTGCAATTTTCTCAGACGCCACAGCTGCTCATCGCATTCGCAGACATCTTTGAGGTTAAATTATTTTGTTTATCCCAACGCTCTCCAACGAAATGAATACATTTCAAAAGAAAATAATTCGTAGAATATCTTATCTCCAGAAGTATGATATGAGTCCTGCTGTTAGTAGTTTCACATTAATATTAATACACATTTCTCATAATTATGTCACGAAGAAAATTACAGGTACCGGATGCATAAATATATTCCCCCAATAACCGTTACATTCCCATAGAGAAGTCATTGATTTGCGACGAACTCAGGCAAATTGATACAAACGATTGTTTAGAACGATAAATTACTAAGCAGTAACTGTTCCATAAGAGCAGGAGTTTCTACAACCGATATTTAACCACCAGATAATATATTTGGCATTCCTAACGCGGCGCCGCGCCAAATACTAGAATGAAGAATTCAAGGTTTAAATAGTTTATTATGTGAACAATTTTCTTATATATTTATGTGAATGTAAGATGAAAAATTTCTGAACTCTTCTAAGTATTTTTTAAGTTACGAACTTTCATGGATAGAAAGCTTTTGACATGCAACAACACACCTTTCGACTCCAGTCCAGGAAATTTTCGGACAGTTAAAATAAAATTTTATTGGTCAACTTATTATCATTGAATAATCAATAAAGTCTTGTGGCTTAAGTTTCAAGTTTAAAGTCTCATCTGTGTGTATAAAAAATTGTACATCTTCAAAATAGAGAATGGATTAATTATTAATTTAAAAGCCGTTATTGTGTCATTAGGCATTGTTAGAAGGTGTCGATATAGTCAATGGTTGTGAGACAATGGTCGTTTTTGCGCGCCGTGCTAGGATCCGTATTCCATTAATCAGGCCAAGGGCTGACCCGTGCTAATTGACGCGGCGCTGATGGGCTAATAACGACCACGTACTACACTGCATACGAGAATAGTATCGATCTGATAAAGTGCTTTAGTGTTAACATGTAGGTTGATCTATTTGTAATGTCCATAAAAATATAGTAAGCAATTATTTATTTGCGGTTCGATTTCATTTTATGCGGATTTATTTACATAACTTTAATACAAGTTATTTTATCTGAAAAACACGCTTTAGCATCTGGCTATAACATTAGACGACTTGATAGGTTCACTGCTTTAACATATTATTTCAAATAGACACTAAATTTTTTTCTTATATGTGTAGAAGGCTCTGATAATAATAATTTTAAAAAATTAAAGTAAAGCCCGTCATAACCTTACCTAAAGTGGCAGGATAAGAAGGAAATGTGATCAAACAAAATGGTTTTATAAACATTGACAAAGAGTTAATGAGGAAAGCGTTAGTACCGCAATAATAAGACGAGAAGACTGCTCGGGATTGTCTTAAAATTTTCAGTGTTAAGAAAAGTTCAGCCAACGGTTTATCTTTGTTCGAGTTATAACAAGCGGAAAAACTTTAAGATTACCGAGCATTTAACAAAAACGTGAGAAAACTACAAGTAGCATTATGATAAAAAACGTACTGTAGACGGTCGTTGGGTTTTAGTGAAATATTTTGAACCGACAATCATTTCTTACCTATTTGTACGAAGCTACCAGATATTTGGAAGATTTATAAAGCTTTCTAAAACCAAATATATTTTTTTTCATACAGAGACACAAAAATATTCGTAGTAAAAAGGTAATATTTTCATCTACCCAACCCGTCGTCTGTCTAGATGTAAGAAATCATAGAAGACTTACTCTTTCGTTGGGTGCGAGAAACACAAATTATCGCCTAACTTTCAAATTGAATATCGGGCTTCATTTTGGGGTTCCGTTTCTTTCAAAATCCTTCCACGATTTACTGTTTCATTATATACTTTAATATATGATATATAATTTTGTACTACAATTTAGGCTATTGTTAAAACAATTTAAAGAATGTATTAGAATTGTGTTTGTAAATATTTCCGTTATTGGAAATCTTAAACGCTGATGTGTATACTATACAATGTGCAAAGTACAATGCAAATGCATTGTTAAATCTTATGAATAAAATTAACATTTAAAGTAGGTATTCTTTTAAATAGATTCCACTTGATATAAGAACCTCGTTCACTTCACAGCCTTTGAGATTTTAATACCTACACTGAATATTCACAAAAGTTTTGTGGCACGTGCTTTATACTGCTGCAAAGTCGAAATTATAAGTACAATTCTATACATATATTATCTGAGACGAATGTTTATCTGCTGTTAATTTCATTATGCAAATCATGTACGAGACATGTTGCCTTATATACAAACATTTTTAATAGCCAAATTATCAAAATCCTTGTTTTTCTTCATTTAATTTATATTATCGCTGAACTATCAGATTGTATATTTTATTTTACATTTATTTTATATGGGCATTTATAATTTAAGCTGTTAATAACAAAATCCGGATATCTCAAACTCATAAATCTGCGATAGTTTGTTCGCGGCAGTGTATTTGGTACGGTATATTATATGGTCAGTTTTTGCAAGGGGTCGTGTCTTGTCCGCAATTTATTTTATTTTACGAGAGCAACCTACGATAAGAGGCGGCCCACGTGACCGGACTGAAAGATGCTCTACGTAACGTCAGGCGCGTTTTATCATAGACAGGGTTGAAAGTAAACTTAATTCTTCGTATATCGTAAAACTTCAAGTTTTGATAGATATTTTCGTGCCTTTGCCTTGCCTTTCGTGTCTGGTGTTTTATTATCACAAAATAATAATGTATAATATATTAAACAACATCTTATTGTCTATTTTAATGGCTAAACTTTTATCTATTAATTTCTTAGACTAGATAACATTTATTTATGTTTTTAGTGGTAATGGCGCAATAGAACGTCATGTCTTTCCGATTCTTCTTTCTGTTACAATCCTATGAGATTTCCCCAGAGGAGCTGTTCAATGCCGGAGAGAGTCTATGCGGTACGTCGTTGAGGGAGATTATAGCAAATGGAAAAAGTTGCCATCTTGTATAATAGCGTCGTAACAAAGTATTTGCGTGTATCGAACGCGTTATCTTTTTAATAATGTATGATAGAAGTTTTTTGTTAGAATAAATCACAATAGAAGCGATAAGCCAGTTCTGGAGGCTCAAAACATGTTGTCTATTTGTTCCGTCTTCAAAATAAATTGAAGCATTGGCCTTTTTAATTGTATTTGTACATAAACAATAGGAGTGATATATTGTAGTTAATGATTGAAATTTATTCATGAGTAGTTTATGAACTTTGCCTATGTTTAATATTTGCAATTATGGAGTAATATTATTTTATATGATCATAGCAGTACCCCACGGTCACCCGCATTGATGTGATGATAATCATAAAATATAGGTAACCTAAATGACATTTTTAAAGCTATCGAGCTGATATGAAATTTAGCTACGACAAACTGTTAGATGAACAAACATTTTATAAATTGTACCAATGTTATAACTTCTGTACAAGCATTAAAAATGTTATTATAATACTTAAATTTAATGTTACTTAAAGTATACTTAAATTTTATTAATCAGCAAACTAAAAATATAAAACAATAGAAATTTAAGGATAGTCGGTGAAGTATGCCAGTACTAAAAGCGTTCATTACGAATTCATAAAGCGCACCCGATAATAAAATATAACACCTGTACACACTTTCCCATCCATATGACGATGTGAGGAATAGACATTAGAACAATCTTATCTAATAACTATTCAAACGGTCAAAATATTTTCTGAAGCCGTTGCTCAGTACTCGTGTCAATTGTCCATTTGAATTTGACGTCATGCTTAAGTATATCAATTGTCATTTGTTTTAAATTTGAGAGAATCTCATCGCTGTATGTGCATGTAGAATACACATATTATTGTACTAACTGACAGATTATTGACAATCAATAGTTACTGCATTAATTATATATGTACTTAAAATGAGATAATCGTTATAAATAGAGAATACTAAACAAAGAAACAGAATTTGTTATTTATGTCGCACCATGCGTAATAAATTGCTTATGACATAAAAATAAATCAGCATCTGATCATAAGGTAAGCATATTTGTACTAATGTTGTTTCCTAGGTGATATAAAAAATTCACATCAAATATTATTGACACCTTCAGCATGAATCCAAAACAATTCTCATTCTATTAATGCGAATAAAGTAATGTTATATCTTGAAAAAAATGCCTTGGCCATAAAATAACTTTAGCCACGTAAAAATAAATATTTACTTTTTTGTCATATGAAATATAAATATTATTAAAAGTGATATCTGTTCAAATATGCGTATTTTCCTGTTTTGTAATAACACACCCGTCTTTACTATTGAACTTTTTCCCGACAAGGCGGGAATTACTCGGAAATGGCAATACCGAATGGGAATTGCTGATTTTTTCACATAATAACCCTTTACAGGTGTCGTAATGCGACACTCTGTGGAAAACTCCGGGCAGAATATAGGAAATTATACGTAAAACCTAATGGTGCTTACTTAGTTCTTTGTGGTCTTAGTCTTTCTATGTTGCATAAATATATTACATATTATCTAATAAATGTGGCGTAAAAATGTACTTTTAATAAGTCGGTAACAGTAAACCACACAATACTTATCTTATTCTATATAGTAATTAAAATCTAATATAAAGAAAACTTCTTCCTAATAAGTGGCTAACCTTACGTCATCGAGACAACACAAGCTCATTTTCATCAACATTTTTTCGTATTTTATAACGTTATTCTCCTGACAGCTCCCACCGTATTCGTGTTATCATTGAGACCTAATCATGTTATAAATAACCTCCACAAACTTATAAACACTTATATGTGTTTCTAATGTATGAGAGCAATCAATTTCAAAACGTTATATATACAGAATTAACTCAAGTTTCAAGTCAATTAATTGATTAAAATCCTAAACAAATTCCATAGCAGTTCTATTTTCCATAATAAGTTTGCAACTTGCAGACATTTGAATAATTCTGGAAACGTTTTCCACTTATGTATGTTATATTTAAACAGTATGATAAACGCATTTCATGATATAGTACACAGTTTTCTGAGTAAATATTCTATTGAAATCGCGAAGGCTCCGCATTCAGACCAATCTTTTCACCGTCAACCTTTTGAACGAAGACTTTGCCTTGAGGTCACTGGGACCCTTTTATGCGGAAACACGAACTATAATAAAGAATGTAGGTACACGTTCATTTACTTAAACGACTTGTGTTTTTTGCATTATATACTTTTTTAATTTCATTTTACAATATTTTTTTACCAATAATTACATATTGGCATAAAAGACTAAGAAACGTTGTACTTTTTACAGTTTAACGCCATAGCTGAATTAATTTAAACAGAAAATATGGTACTGAATGTCACGAATTGTAACCGTAAGAATACTTATAAAGAATGGTCACAGAAACACGCAGAAAAATATGGGATTCTAGAATATACATTTCAGCGATCTAATGTAAAAAAATATCAGTTAATTAATGAGATACAAAGATAATTTAAACTTATTGAAAAAGAAACGTGAACTATGCAAAATATTTACCAGATACGACTTAACTGATTAAAGCGTATAAAAACTCTCAGTCATCGCCACGGTTATCTTGTTAGTGATACAATCCTCGGAACTAACAAGAGAGAATTTTTCACTCTGCCACAAAGGATACTGCGCTTAGGGTTGTCTGTTCACAACAAATATCTCCTTACTTAAATAATATTCATAAAGTTCACCATTATAAGAAAGATGTCATTCTTTTTCAATTATAATCTGGAAAACCTCGGTAAATTGTAATACGAAATATTCTTTAGTTGAACACAAAACTAATATAATAATTAAATATTGTATTACATGAACTTATAAGCACTATGTACTAATATTTTATTTATTAATAAACGAAATTTTCAAAATATACAAGCAACCCTTGACTCTTTATATAGGTCAGGAAGTACCTTTTAACTTTATCTTATGAATTATAACACGCATATAAATGTATATAGTCCATTATGCTAATGCTAATCTTAGAATGCACTCTGAAACGATTTATATTATAACTAAGGAGTTTTATGTTAAGTAGAAATTATTTAAGTATTATTAAAAATGCATCCTTTATTTTAAATTACAAAACTGGAAAGTCGACTTGTTTGTAGAGTGTACATACCTTATATGTATGTACGCAGATATAATTTTTAAAAAACTATAATATTACTTGAAAAGGTTAAAACACTAAATGTCTAAATGAAAGGACTAATCGGAGCTCTTCAATTAAAAATTTGCTTAAGGTTAGTTATCTTTTTGGTCTACAATTTCATTGTAATATAAAACTTTAATAAAGCTTGAAAATAAAAATGTCGCAAGCTATTAAGAGACGAATTTGCTACACGACTCCATAATGAATGCGAAATACGAAAAGGCAATTAGGGTTTGGTAATGATGCAGTATTTTCTGTAAAATTGGAATTTTGGTAACATGAATGTAAAGATAAAACTCAATCAGATGATGGGAATCCGATTACTGGATGCTTTAATACGTTTAAAACCCACACTCTTCCGTTTGATTCATTAATTATATAAAACCATTAAATTAAATGATTACATTAATTACCATCAAAATATATCAATGTATTCAGAATTTTTTTATTACAAAAATCCTTCGGTAGAGTAAGCTCGAATTAATTCTTCGAATTAAAATTAAATGGGAATCTTTTATAATATCTTAATTGTTTTCAATCCAAATTATTTATAAATAAAAATGATTTTAGAAAATATTTGACAAGAGTAAAGTGGTAAAAATTAAATAATTATATGTAGTTTTTATTATTTGAGATCGATAGGTTTTACAAGTTAATTAGATTTCTTGTTAAATCTTAGTTCATTAGTGATGTCTCCCCCTCGTTGTTAATCTTTTATCCTATCCTAAATGATATTATAAGTGCGAAAGTAATTCTGTCCATCGCACTTCCACGCCAGAATTAAGGTAAAGGCACCTATTAACGCGGTATGCAAAATTGGCACAAATTACCGATGTATTCGTATTTTCGTATTTTAATTGAATAGCAATAATTTTAGCATAATATTATTTCGGACATCTTTTAACTTATAGTAACTTACTGAACCGATTTAAATTTAATTTGGAACATAGTATGAGAAAGTACATAAGTTACTTTTGAATGCCAAAAAGGGTTGATAGGGAGGGGGGGGGGGGGAGTTGAAACCTATTTTTAGACAACCAGGAATAGATGACCAAATTGACATGAAAGCAAGCAAAGTCGCTGGTAAAAGATAGTTTATAACCAAAATAGTGTAATGCCATCATTAAAGATTAAAGTTCATGGTTTGTTGTTTTTTGACGTAACGCAAAACAGTAATTTTCTATTCCTTTGTCTCATCTCGTACAATTTAAATGCAAGTAAAGCCAGCAATGATTATCTAGAAGATCTTTAATTTGTATTTGTGGTGCCTTTGTTACTCGATACGAAATCCAATAAAATTAATTGATATTACTCGTTTGATCCTTTTGTATGTATAGGAAGAGTTGAAATAGATTAAGTTGATAATTTATTAGATATTTGCAGTTTTCCAGAAAAGGCTATCTACTTATGAAATTAGCTTTCCGGTTACGAAGTGAATAACATTATAAAATGTTTTAAAATTGATCGTAATTTTAAATGACACGATGTATTTTTGCTTCGTTTCATAGACAAGGGTATTTGTCACCAGTTATATAGGTACATTAAACTAAACTCACATTGAATGATGTATTAACTCTAAAATATTTCTTATTATGATATCTTAACATAACTTGCTCCTCCATAATATATACACTACTTTTAAAGTGAATGGTGTAGATAAAATTAATATAAGTTTCTCTTAGCCATTTCATGAAACTCTCTTTATAATTTTAAATTGTATAATTTGTTTGTTATAAAAATTGTATATACATACTTTTTATCTATTCTAACATTACAAACAGAAACTTCAATTTTATTCGTAAAAAAAGAAATATTGAAGTTTAGTTGAACAAATGCTGAGGCATCAAATTTATAAACCTTAATTAATTATTAATAAATAAGATAAATATTCAATAACTATTACTCGTTTACAAAAAAATCGAATTGATTCTATGAAATTTAGCCTTCAGCCACAGGACGAACACAAGAATTAATTATATTGATAATAATTACAGGAAAGTCCCAGTGGAATGCATCAATCAGTTTTGACTGTCCGATTACCCAATTAATAAATATTATTCTGTTTAATGTCATGATTCATCAGATCGATATTTCAATTTGTCCGGAGTGAAAACATAATTTAAAATTAATTTGATTGCTATTGCTATTAAAAGGGATTAAAATTATTGAATAATCATAATAAATAGAAACACAAAGGATTTTGTTGAATATATTATATAAAGGACCAAAGTGTATCCTTTATATAATATGTCTGTTAAATTTTTATTTGCAGATGAACTTGTAAGTAGTAATAATTCTTGCGTCTTTAGAGTTTACTAAAAATGTTTACATAAAACATTTTGAAGTCTAATCCATTATTTATTAATAAAGTAATATATAAAAGATTAATTTTATATTTTTAGTACTTTGAGTTACTCGAGAAGGGATTCAGTAAAGCGAGCCAAGTTAATTTGAATTTATGCTGTCATTTTATGTTCTGAAGATGTACTTTATCATTGTTCACGTAATTTGGCGTGATTTAAGAAGGCACTTTAAAATTTTTTGGAATAATATTCACACAACGTTATATGGTTTCGAAGTTCGAAATATTTTATCGGTAAGCAGTATCGGAACCTGCGACGATAGAATAATTCACATATAGTCTGACAATTATTGTAACGTATAAGACATTGTTTTGTATGATACTGGTGTTGTAGGCCACTAAATGATAGTTATTGCTGTATATTATGAAGTCGTCATAAGCCCATAGTTTTAATACAATCTTTCAGTAATTATTTACAAAAAGCGGCGCCCGGGTTCACTCGTTTTCAATTAGATGATGATCATAAGTAAATAAAAGTATCCTAAATTTTAGATCTTTTATTTAATTTAAGTATAAGTTCTCTATAAGATTAGCTGGCAGTCTTGTGAAAATCGGTCCAGTCGTTTCACAGATTAGCCGAAACAAATAAACTGATAAAACTTTTACAAATTGCATTTTTTACACAACTCGAATCGAGACAAGTTGTTATTTTGATCTTACAAACAGACTTTTATTTTATTTATTTGTATATATATAAAATCAGTATTGTATTGAACAAAAAAATAATATATTATTTGACTAATATTTGTGGTATGTGAAAATGACACTACTTAATATTTTTTAGATTTAAATGAACGTAAACTAAGAGAAATTTCCAGTAACGCGTAATAATGTTATATTAAGGTTTCTGGGTACATCTTCCATTAATATATATGTAATGAGTGTGTAGTAGAGGCTTCGCATATCGAACAAAACCTAGCTACCAAGTACGTGCTCTCGAAAGCACTGATCCGTATAACAATGGCACTTCAATTAACATCGACTACCCTCCAACATTACGTGAATTTAGAACCCGTACGCTTGAATTATTAGTTAAATGAACCTTCAGTAAAATTAGAAGCTTTTACTTTCGGTTTTATTCTCAACCGAAATGTGTGGTTAAGAGATACTGCGCCTTTAATCGTCTCGTCAAAGTTTATAACCCTTTATAGGTCAGTCCATTAGCGTAACTGTTTTGTCGTATTTGAGACTAATATTCAAATAAATACCCAGTTTTCTAAAGTAGGACACAGATTAGGTATTGATATTTTTAAATATATCAATAGCCAAACAAAATAACTTGGTACCCTATCTATGCCTGATGTAATATATGATATTTGTTACAAGTCACGATCAAAGATGGCGCACAAGATTTTTGATGAATTAAAAACATTACGAAAAATAAATTGATGGATATAAAAAATACAAATTCTATATACTACATAGATTTATACCTATACTATCATATTATTAGCTAGTTTATTTCGTTATTTCTTTATTTAATTATCGTTCAATAAACACAAGTATTTTCGAGTATTAAATGTGGTGGCAGGAATTTTTAACTACTTTTTCCGACTGGCTCATGTACCACCATTCATAGATGGAAAACTCGTGAATAGCTATAATGCATGTTTGGACTTTTGTCTATGAATTTCTGAATGCTCGAAATGAAAATATATAGGTCCGCAGCGCAATATTTAGTAATTGATGACGTCAATAGGCTGAGGTATCACTTTGCATCAAGGGAAATTCTGCTCTTCTGTCAATTAGATGTTTAAAATAAAACTTTTTCCGAAATGCAAACCGCTTATAAATATTACAACAATAAAACATTTAGGATGAAAAACAAAGTAAGTCTAAAATACTCAACAATTATCTTTATTGCCATGCGGTTTGCTTATTGCCAGATCTAAATCAGGTTAATTTATCAAAAAACCGTGTTAACGCTTACCTTGTTTTTAGATAACACTTATTTTGATTAAATATAAGCTTAAATAATCTGTAGACATTTAATTGTGAATGCAGATTGGTATCAGAACCAAAATATAGGCATTTTATTTATCACTAGCTGAACCCCCCGATTAAACACATGTTAAAAATTGAAATGACCTAAGTACTCGTACATACGTCTGGGTATACCTCTAATCCAAAATTGATCATAGCAAATTCTTAGATTTAGGCCTGATAGTGTAAAAAGTCAAATACAAGTTAAAGATAATAATTAAAAGACTACATTTACAAACTTTTATCCTTTCATTTAAATCACAAAATCGTTGTGATGTCACATAACATTATCCTTTTGTGATACCCAAATTAAAATTCTTTGCTGTAATTATGAAACTCATAATCTATACTTTTTATATTTCACAGTTCAAATCATACTCAATAGAACATATAGCATCTATTATTTTTCATAAAGAATATTCCACACCCCTGAATATGTATAAGAACAGTTGTTGGCTGATTCCATTAATATTGATTACTTATTATTAATAAGATGATTTTGTTTTCTATAAATATTGTACTAAATCAACAATAACATAGTATTACAAACTTTTTAAACATATTTCATAATGTTTTTAAAAACAAACTGTTATCTGTGTAATACACATCCAATTAGGTATTAAAAAAAGAACCGAGCCTTTCGGAAGTGATTAAGGCATTACGACTTACAATTATCGAAATTAAAAGCTGATACAGGTATTTTTTTACTTGTACGTACGAATATTTGTTCTGATTATGAAGATAAGCAAAATTATCTCTATTTTATATGAATATTGAATCTAATATGAAATCTTAACTTTTGAAAAGTTTTAGATTCATTATATATATTTTAGATATTTTTCCTATATAGTTCTAGTATTAATTGTGTTAAGTTGTTCAAAAGAAGCAACTCATTACAAATAGCTAATAATAATTAGCTTCTATAAGTGACTTAACTTACCAGCGACAAATCCATTCCTATAATTTCTTATACTGAAGTCGTTATTTCAAATTAGTCCTTTAATTATCATTATAGCTTTCGCCCGTGGCCTCATGGACTGTCCGGTTGATTTTATCAGCCACTTGTAGTTGTTTCATCATATCCTTTTAGGATAATTTCTTTGAATGAACAGACATGCGATTTCTACAAATTTATTGTACATTATTAAATACGAATAAAAATTAAATATAGAAATCACGATTCCGATTCGTCTTCTCTAATAAAATCTGTATAAAATAGAATTTTATTATTTTCTAACAATTTGTACAGGATAAGAGTTAACTTATATCATCAACCCAACTTGTATGAAAAAAGTTGTTAAAAAAATTATGCTTGTACTCCATATTTTTAAATATTATATGACGACAGAATGTCTCTTAACAAAATATAAATAATAAAGTTGTGGCAACCAACGGCGTTATTAATAGTTTTAAATTTTGGTTAATCTTTCAAAACTTTGCTATCTTAATATGATAAGAGTGAATACCAAAGACTGCATATAAATATCGGTCGCGCCTTCAAGAACAACAACAATTACGAATTGTACTACAGTAAAACACGCACGAAATAAGACATCATCAAGCAATATGAAATTCTTCGCAATCTTTGCTCTCTTCATCGTCGCCTTCGTCGCGCTGGTGCAAAGTGCTCCGGCAGGTATGTACACGACTTTAATATAAAAAAAAAACTCTAATTCTGCTTTCATCATTTATTTTTTGTAACTACAGCACAATTCTACAAACCTCTTCTATCATCAACCTACAAGTTAACCTACCTGGTTAAGTAATTGAATCGTTTGTTCAGAGGATGCACCCGGTGAGTTGGCGGTAAGCGGCACTTCTGAGGCCATCGAGCTATTTGGCGGCGAGGGTCGCTCACGGCAGCGCATCTGTACCGCAGCGTTATGCCGTGCGGTCTGTGGCGCTCTGGGCTACCGCTGGGCGTGGTGCAACCCTCAAAGATATTGCATCTGCTCTCGCTGATTTTTACCCCTGTATCACGATTCAACTCTATCCTTGAGACATCGTTATTGAAATGAATTTTTCGAAAATTACTGTAAGAATTAACTTTTGTAATAAAATTTATTGAAAATATTTTCTGTTGTTTTTGATTTTCAAACATGCTATTGTTATATATTAAAAAAACATCACAACAAATATTTCACATATTTAAGCTATACACTGGTGTCGTGTTATTTTAAAAGCTCTGTTTTTACTCGGTCAAAATGAGAAATCTTTCCATGAAATACAATATATCTTAGGTATTAAGGTAATATATATATCAATGGGCCGTAATGTGACACATGCCTCAACAAGAAGCCTTTACTTCAAGGTAACGTCGAAAAATTTTCAAAAGAATACGATAATACCGTTTGACAACTCTTAACACTAGGTTCCAAGTGACTTCTTAAGTCACTTCTTGGAATACAGGATCTTGGTACAATGGTCTCAATTTGACGAGATCGGTAAAAAAGCTGGCCTATGCACCTACTTCCTACGCTCTTATACCTGAACACAACTAGTTTTAGAAAACGTCTTGAATGGTAGACAGTTTGCCAGACGTAAAAGAGACTTTGTATTATAATATAGTTAAATTTTATACTTATATTAATAATTAATTTTACAGTCATATGGATAATATTATTATTCCTATAACTAATAGTTGTATTTAGATACTAGTATTATATGCCTTTCCACATAGATACAAACCGCGGTCGCTCTGTAAATTTGGCTGAAGTTACGACACTGTTGGCTATGAGATGGTTTTAAATATGTCCGGAGATACAATATATTCAATTTATTCAAGAATTGATTTGATTGAAGTACCTTCAATTTTATGTTGATTTTAAAAAAAGAATGAATCAATTTGTGGAACTTGTTTCAGAATTTTTTCATGAATCAGAATTGTCATGTGAACTTGACTTTATATATTATACATAGTATACTGTTTCTTATACGTCACGGGGATGCTTCTTTGAAAACGACATATTTGTTCCCATAAAATCTTTCTTTGTCAGTAATAATACAAAAATTGCAGCTTAATACTTTACCGGTAAGGGAAAAGCATGTCTAGTTTTGAAACATATATTATTGTATTAATAATATGTACATATTATCAAAAGAACGAACATAATCCTATATAGCAGCGCGTTACAAGCATCTCTGCGCTCTCGATATAGCTTATGCACAGAGTGTTGCACAGTGCAGGCGCTAGCCTGATTTGCTAAGACCCGCTATCAATCAATTAGTCTAATATATCCATGTTCACACTTCTTTCTGGACAAATAAAGCTAAAACGTTTATTACCTTTACAATATAGAAGATTTTTACAATTACAGAGACAGATAGTTTTTTTAATGATGTTAAATTAACATTCCTTACTATTCCAAAAGAGGAAAGAGCGTCATAATGATTTTGTTACAAACAAATTAAATTTTTATTTGTTTTTATTAGTTTTAGTTAGGATTAGAGACTAATTACAATAATGGAATAGACCACTATAATAACTCTATTACTAATTACAAGCCCATAAATATATAATTGAATAAAAAAGATTTAGCCTTAGTATACTTTTACCTGAAGACAGGACGACTAACTAGGAGCATAGTACTAAAGTCTTAATTTTTATCAAAATTTACTTGATGGTTTCAGCAATTACGATGTAAAATTTTAACTAGTGACCGTGATGCAGACCCATAACATTTGCACTGGTTACAATTTACAGTTTCTCAGGAATTTGTTTTCTATTTGCGTAAACATATGTACGTAATTAGCGTTAACCATTAATTTATAAGGATTTTTATACGATAGGAAGGCAAAGGAGCAAACAGTTCATCTAGTGTTAGGCGATTCCTTTCACCCAGGTACACCTCCAACACATGAGATATAGGAGACGCGTTGCCAATCTTAAGGTCTTAGCCATATTACGTCATTTGCTAATTCAAGACATTTTGCTGCCAACCTTATTTTGTTTTTATTGCGAGTATTCGAAAATATATATACTGAAATCGAAACGTGCATAGCACTTTACGACTTTTCCCTCTAGTGGTACGTGATTTCCTCCCACCAAATTTGATACTTGAAATGTCTGCGCTTTGGTATTCGTCCAGCCACAGGTAACCTGTACCCGAAGCGGAACACAACT
The DNA here is from genome assembly GCA_025727935.1 of Hebomoia glaucippe. Classification (NCBI taxonomy): domain Eukaryota; kingdom Metazoa; phylum Arthropoda; class Insecta; order Lepidoptera; family Pieridae; genus Hebomoia; species Hebomoia glaucippe. Next base: position 9,909,383 of record JAOSYY010000013.1, on the reverse strand, counting down.
CACAAATTTGAAAATGCCAATGCGTTCGACCGGGACTCGAACTCGGTGCTTTGGCGTTGCGGTTGTTTTATCCGACCCGTAGCTAGAAAGCCTTATATAATGTAACCATTAACATTACAGGAATATGTTCTATACAAAACATATACAAAAAATATAAGAATATAATGTAACCATTAACATTACAGGAATATGTTCTATACAAAACATAATAAGTACTTTAATGAAAGTAAGTCAGTCATACTATTGAAATAAAAATGTATTTAATAAACAAATTAATCGAACTTAAGAGGATTTACATATTGCCTTATCATTAGTTTTTCATCAAATGATTTCTGAAAAGATATTATGGGCATAAATTTTGAGCATTATCGGCATATTAATAGGATTTAGAGAAAAAACGGTACTTTACCGGGGTGTAAATTATAAGTACTCGTAGTAAACACTATTGTCACCTATATGTAACTTAAAAGCTTAATTTAATAACACATTGGTACAGAAGTTGTATATGACATGACTATGATGACAATAAGTTTTTCAATATTTTTGTTTAATTCCTGTGGAAGGCAATAGTAACTGCGTTTTCCAATCGTAAGAAGGAAAAATTAAGAAAGTCAGATTAAATTCCAAATCTAATTCCAAAAATTAACAACCTTACTAATTAATAAGAAGTAAAGCTTATAAAATTAAAAATATAATAAACTAAAGCACGGAAAATGCCCACAAAACCTATCTGAATACGACATAAAATGGAGAAGAAAGTTTTTTCTCGAAGCTCTTTAATGATTCACTTAGACCTTACAATGGTAAATATAATTCTAATTGAAAATAATGTATATTGAAGTAATGTATATAAATTTATTTTAATATACAGGGTATTATCGAATATACCGAAAAGCATGTAACTAAAGTTGTAAATTTCGGTAATCTATTACAAAGTCAGATATCTGAATAAGATAACGGTAAATACCAATTCCTGCATATAAATATTAGTCGTGCTTTCAAGAACAACAATAATTGTGACTTGTACTACGCACGAAACAAGACATTAATAATCAATATGAAACTCTTCGCAATCTTCGCTCTCTTTGTCGTTGCCTTCGTCGCGCTGGCGCAAAGTGCTCCAGCAGGTTCGTATACGTCTTTATTTCTCTTCGAAGAATACTTACCATAGTTTCAGCATTTATATAGTGAAACAACATAAAAAATTGAAATTACAGGTTAATATAGCTGGTGATGTATGTTTTAATATGTACTATCGTCTATTCAGAGGATGTACCTGGTGAGTTGGTGGTAGGCGGAACTTCAGAGGCCATCGAGCTGTTCGGCGGCGAGGGTCGCTCCCGGCAGCGCATCTGCACCGCCGCGTTGTGCCGCGCGGTCTGCGGTGCTCTGGGCTATCGCTGGGCGTGGTGCAACCCTCAAAGATATTGCATTTGCTCTCGCTGATTACTTCTCTAAATCCACGATTCAATTCTTCACTTCTGACTTTGTGACTTCATGTTTAATGAAAAATTGTTAATTAATTTCTCTAAAATTACTGTAACAATTATGTTTTGTAATAAAACTTATTGCAAGTATTTTCTGGTGTAATCATTTATCCAACATACTGTTACAACATAATGCATCGTATATAAAATACTTGGAAAAAATCACATTTTTAAATTATTATATAATGTGGGAAAATTATATTAAAATAAAAGCTCACCTTAAGTTTCTAGTATTCTACCAGGTGCTTTAGAATATTTGCGTCAATCAAAATTAACTAGAATCTCTACCATGAAGTAAAATTGTTTAATTCAACAAAGGTTCTTATCTGAGAGGTCACCCAACGCGCAGTCCATATTAATCAGTGACAACCCTCAAAACTTTACATAAATAATGTTTGATAAGTATTTAGTATAATACTTGAAATCTATAATTTAATAATATTGCTTTCACGCCGAAACACTAAAGCATTTTTTCTATTTTCTATTGTCAAAACTTACTAATTAAATTATTTGGTTCCATGAAAACGCTAAATTTCTGGATTACGTATACAAGTATATTACATACTCTGTATTCTACCATAAGGTAAATGACAGATTTGAAGGGGTAAATTATAAGGTATTAAGTAGTCGTAAACACTTAAGACCAACAAAGACAACACAGTTATTTAATGAGATTGGTTTGCACAAGTGTATAAAGAGTAAGTATGAATATGCAACATCAAAAGTTTAAATAATATACTTCAATTAACCCCTATAAGACCAGAAAATATCCAAAGGGAAATGAGAACATGCATTTAATTTTTTTAGTTGTTTTGGGTATAAAGTAATACTATTACCAAGAAAATAAAGAAGTGGATACAGCTTTTAGTTGCCTAAGGCATGCCTGCCTTTATTATATCCAGCAAAAATATATGGATGATATAATAATTGAATAATCAAATACGAATTTTAAATAAAGCACATCACACATTCCTTGTCTGAAAAAAGGTTAAACATCGTTGTAATGCTGCTCTGAGAACAAATTTTTAACCCTATAAAACCTTTCTGTGTAAGTTTTACCTAATATTATATAGTGCAAAAAATACAGCGCAATATTTATAAATAAAAAAGTAATGTCTCCATTTCTGAATTATTCTTCAATAAAAAATACATAGTATCAAAGTAACGAATACAACTTGTGGTTTTTTCTTTCGTACCTATTAAGTTAATAAGATTTGTACTGAGGTGTTTGATAATTCAATATTTATATAATTGCTTATACAATTACAATAAAAAAAATATGTAATTTGTGTTCTGCCTTGGGTACGGACTGCCTATGGCCGGATGAATATCAACAACACAGGCATTTCGAGTATTAAATGTGCTGGGAGAAACTCCTAATAATTTATAAGTTCCGTCCGAGTTACGTGCTACCGTTTATAGATGGAAAATCGTGAAGTTCTGTGCGCGTTTCGATTTGAGTCTACAAATTTATATTTACTCAATATAAAAATAAGCAGAACGTCCTAAAATGCCAAATGATTTAAATATGGCTAAGGGCTTAAGGTTGGCAACGCGTCTTTTAGATCTTGGAGTTGTCCGTGGGCGACACTAATCGCTTAGTACATATAAATGAAATGCAAGCTCGTTTGCCAACCTATTTTATAAAAAAACTGCTGGTACGTAATTCTGCACGAAGATATTCCTCTTGAGAGCTTGCGCATGCTGCATAAACAGCCCGAATCAGTAGTTCCTGACGGTAGCGCGTTCACCCAACAAATACACAAGTAGTACAACTTTATTATATTATTATAGATGTGTCGTAGAATTCAAATAGTTTAAAAATATGTAATTCTTTTTTTATAAAAATTCATTAAATGTCAGAGACTAAGTTATTTTCATTATAAGAGTACTTATCAATAAATAACTATACTATACTAAAAACTTCTATATAAAATATGTAAAGTATTGAGTATACAACATAATTAAAAGTATTTATGTAAAAATAGCAAAATTAAATTAATCACACGCTAGGGGATTCACATCTTACCTTATCGTTAGTTTTTTATCAATTAAGCTCTAAGGAGATTTTATCAGAATCCAATTTGTGCTTTATCGAAAAATTTATCAGATTTCACGAAGAAATAATATTTTTCGGTACTTTACCAATTTAAAACTATAGATGGTAACTGTCACCTTTATGAAACTTAAAAACTCTTATTTCATGACATATACATACACTCTATATAATATGACTGTGATTGAGAATGAGTTGTTAACTATTGTATTTTACCTAGTATTGTCCCAGCTTTGCATGGATGGCACTAATTATTGATTTTATTTTTTAAATATTATTTTTTTAGCTTCAGGTGTAAATTTCTTAAGTTAATGCGGCTTAAAACTTAATTTATTTAAAGATTTTTGTTATTATATATTTTCTCTTAAGGTTTTCCTGATATTTTTAGAGTTATTCAATAATTTGGAAAGGAGACGACGGCTTCATGATGAGATTAAAACTGCAAGGAGGAAACGCCAAATTACTGTGATATCATACGAACAATATATAACACCTACAACGTTTAATTTTAATACTAAAATCATATGTACATCAAATTTGACCTCCTTGAAATTTGTTAAGATTGTTTATTAAAAGAGATGTTTATGGAAATTATTTGATAATACAAGAACATGTTCTAACGACTGCAAGTATTTAAATACGAATAAGATGGAAAAGCCGTCTCTACCCAAAACTGCTTAACGAATTACTCGTACTGTACTAAGTTATTTTCCTAATTTAAAAAACAATATACATCACAGGAACAACAAGCTTTAACATAATTAAATAAATATGTAAAACGTATTAGCGAATACACCAAAAAGCATTACTCACAGCTTAAATTGTAAATTTCGATAATCTACTTCAAAGTTTTATATCTCAATATAAGATAACGGTAAATACCAATTACTGTATATAAATATTAGACGCTTTGTCAAAAACAACAACAATTGTGAACTGCAACTAATAGAAGACGCACGAAACAAAAATATCAATATGAAACTCTTCGCAATCTTCGCTCTCTTCATCGTCGGTTTCGTCGCTCTGGCGCAAAGTGCTCCGGCAGGTTCGTAATTTCTGATTCTACAATACTTATTGCATTTTCTTCTTTTTCGCATTACCAATTTTATCATATATCCATACTGTGCAACTACTGCACAACTTTATAGACATCGTCCATCATCAACCTGCACGTTAAATTAGTTGATGTATATTTCATTATCTATTAGAGGATGGATCTGGTGAGTTGGCGGTAGGTGGCACCTCTGAAGCCATCGAGCTATTTGGCGGTGAGGGTCGCGCACGGCAACGCATCTGCACCGCAGCGCTTTGCCGCGCGGTCTGCGGCGCTCTAGGATACCGCTGGGCGTGGTGCAACCCCCAAAGATATTGCATCTGCTCCCGCTGATTATCTCTCCGCTCCCGTGATTCATTGTTACATTTGATAAATCAATCAATTTTGTCTAAAATACTTTTTTAATAAAACTTTTATAATATATTTTTTTTGTTTATTTTTCGTGACCTTCGTGCATACTCTATGTTCATGAACATGCTGGGTTTAGATACCACAAGCATACGTAGTTGATCCAAGGGAAATTCTGGAATCTAAAAGATACTAAAAGATATTTTGAGAAAGATATATCAAATTTATGTAATATCCTTTACAAGAAAAAAATCGGTCCCGGACAATCATTTAACCTAATAAATGTTTTAAAATAGATATTAAAAGTATCAATCATACAAATATTAGTTTTTCTTAAGTCAAACAAACTCCCTGTACTATTCAAAACAATACTGTGGGTATTCTTGGCAGATTGTTTGTAAGAGTACAAGTAAAGCAAAACAAAGGCCCACCTGCAATGAATGCGAAGAAAGCAACAATACAGCTCATAATCGCTCTTAATGATAGATCGTGTGAAGCCAGCCGTGGGCTTTGTCTGTTATGAAAAAATATCTTTCATTCTAATGATCATATCGAGCGTAATATAACTTACGATATGAAATTATTTGAGAATTTCAAAACTTCTTATCTTCTTCTTATGAAGGCACTTATTTTCCTCCGCTGTTTTAGCTACAAATCCTAACAAACCACTATTTTTTTATTATTTTAGAACACGTTCTCAACTGAAGTGACATCGGTCTCTAGTGGGTGCTGGACCTTTACGTGGTAACTGGTATAAAGTTATTATTCCCTTATTTATTGTTAATAGATAAAAGATAAACATACAAAAGTGAGACATTAAGCTGATGGAGGGAAATTATTAAGAAAATTACCAACTAAATAATTTTTATTAAAGGTAGGAACCACTCTATAAATTCTTAGATAAACAGATCACGAACAACAATTATACGAGTGTGAGCTTCTATATGTAAATTTTCAAATCCTTGAAAAAAAAATAAATAGATCAACAGCACATTATTAAGTAATTATTGATTGAAGTGAAACTACGTTCGTTTGTCGATGACTATATAATAATTTCCAAATCGTCAAATTAATAATACTTAAGATTGTATGTAACCATAAAAATCATGCAACTTCTCAATTGATCTTCATATATAATACCTAAGAAATATTTTGATCGAATCAGTTTTCTATAAAAACCCCATCGAAAACTAGTCATTCACTTAGAAGCTACGATGCCAAAAGACACATACGTCAAACTTATGACGGCCCTCTATTAGGATTTCCGACGTACTAAAATTAAAGTATAATTTGAAAGTGCTTTAATATATAATATATTTGTCATAAATTTGCTAGCATTCAGTTATTAAAAAAAGACATTAGGTATAATAATTTTCAGAGAAATTTTGAGCGTGAGCTGTTTGGGGAAACTATCATTTAATTATTTTATGTATGAACGAATCATATAAGTACGGAATAATAAAGTGTTACCTCTTTTTTATTAGTAAATTTCATCCCGAAAGAGCGTGCAAGTCGCAATTACTATTTACATGACTGCTCTCGCTATAAATGTTTATACAGCTCCTTCATATCCGAAGAATTTACAAATTTCTTTTTTATATATGTATATGAAAACAGGTAAGGTAAGTTTCTTGGTATAAAACTAAAACTGAACTTATTGGCATTTTTCCAACCAAAAACGATTAACAACATTTTATTGAACCGTTGCAATACATTAAAAATTAGAAGAATTATACCCGCTCACGTAATTGCGCAAGCAATGAGGTACTTTATTTAAACTTTATTAGCAAATAAATATTAAGTAAACTTACAATAAGGAAAAATGCTTATACGACGCGACGTCAAAAATTTTAATCAACAAAGCTGACAAGTGTTCCAAATATAAAAAATAAAAGCTTTATTTATTTTGGTTCTTTTGAAACACATTACCGAATCTAAAAGCGATCTTCCTCTCTTTCAAGAAAAAACAAAACATAGAAATAAACATTTTATTGCTTAAAGAAACCGACTTATCGCTATAAGAAATTTTTATATAAACAAAACATTATGTGAGAAGAATGAGCATAAACCTGTGCGTTGTTTGCCTTTACAAGTTTTCATAATTATAGTGATGATTAAATTTAAATATAATTATGTCGACGGAGAAAGGATAATCGTACGTAGTAATAATAGTACGAAATCCCAAACTCAGGTCTTCTACTTTATCCTCAACGTCTGCAAACGCAGATTAATTGCGCATTACAGCTGCCCGTGCGCCAACCTAAACTGCGGCACACGTTATGGCACAGCGCAGCCGTGCAGATTCGCTGCCGACCTGCGTCAAACAAGTCCATGGACTGCACGATCTCTTCTTGGGCAAATACCGCTGGAATATCCATTTCATTGTCTTCTGTGAACATAAAACATTGTTAGAAATACTAAAATGAAATAAGTTAAAGAATATTATTAATGAATCTCTCTATAATGCCCCAAGATAACATATTAAATAGTACTCTTTTAAAAATATTCTAAATAATAAATTATATGTTACCGATAGGAGAAGCTCGCGCTGAGCACACGAGGACCACTAGGAGAACGGCAAATGCTACAGCCTTCATGTTTATGGAGTAAAATTTTATTTTTTGACTTGATTGAGTCTCGAACAATCGCCGTGATTGCAATATAGCTTCCTAACTAACAGGCATCGTATTTATACACATACCTGTACGTAGTTTTCATTCATAATTATCAAAGATGTCCTAGATCTTTTGTCCGATACAAATACAATGAATTTAAATCTAAAGGGAATAACCGCGATAACGTAATCAAAATAGATTTTTTTATTTTTATTTTGTATTATTATATTTACCTTTTATTATTATTACTGACTATTCTTAATTAGCTTAACTGATAATAACTATAGTCATGAAGTCAATAACTATCTCGAAACTAATACTTGTAAACTTATAAGAACTTTGTTTTACCACGATACTTAATTTATTATGAACGCTCCATTAAATTAATTTTTTACAAAACAGGAACAGTAGAAATTCTTAAATAATGTTAATTTATTGTGTAATTCTAAAATCTTGTCGTGGAGTGACATGCACAATATAGCTTCAATTTGCTGTTATCAACCCTTTTGATTAACGATATTATCGATTTATTGTGTTATTTATAAATTTTATTATTTACTCGAAAAACAACATAATCTATGTTAGTTGCAAGTACTACTTTGGAGACTAAAAGGTTTATTATATGATAATGTACGCCATATCCAAATACTTTATTTTTTCTAAATATCAGATATTGGCATCATATCATATTAGTTTTGATAGAATTAACATCTTTTTATACTTTAATATATCATATATAATAATCAATGAGCAGGTAACAAGTTGCTTAAGCTTGCTAAGGTAAGGAGATGTTTTAGTTTAAATCAAGTGAATTTCAGTAATTTTGAAATTGTAGTTAAAGAGTAATGTCTCTGCTGGGATGAAAAGGACATCATTATCATTATTAAATACAAATTCAAAAGAATGTAGCTGTTTTGTAAATAAAAGGAGTCTTTTATTGTTTTGAATATTGCGGGTATTCCCATATTAGATGGATTTTATATTAATTGTATTTGCATCACAAAAGAATTAGGACATCAATGATAAGATTACACGGAAATTACAAACCGATGTCTGTATAAATACGGTGTATGTTAGCTAAGAAACTATATTGTAAGCACGGCAAGTTTTCGAGTTTGAATTAAATTCAATAAAGAAAATTTACTCAATAAACATGAAGGTTGTAGCGTTCGCCCTTCTCCTAGTTGTCCTCGTGTGCTCAGCGCGAACTTCTCCTATGGGTGAGTTAGAGTTTATTAAGCTCACAGTCTCATATGGTAACATCGTTTTAATAAACCACCTGTATTCTCATGGAGTAATAAAGTGTATTTATGACTATTTATGTTTCTGTTTAGAAGACAACGAAATTGAGGTCCCGGCCGCATTCGTTCAGGAAGAGGTCGTTCAGTCCATGGAGTTGTTTGATGCAGGTCGCCAGCGAATCTGCACGGCTGCTCTGTGTCACAACGTGTGTCGAAGCTTAGGATGGCGCACTGGTAGCTGTAATGCACAATTAATCTGCGTTTGCAGACGTTAATAATGTGAAAGTAAAGCTCTACTCTGTACTATGCGTCAACACCATTTCTCTATGAGAATTTTCATATTCTAAGAGTTTTAGTGCGCAACAATGTAAAGGGTAGATAATAATATTTTAATTTTTGTGATAATTTTATAATTTTTTTGTTATAGCGATAAGTTATAATTTACAAATAAAATATTTTATGCATACATACTGGTTATTATTAACTCTTATAATGTAAGTAATGTCCATAAACTTACATGGATTTTTTTTTGGGAAGTTTAATAATGATTACAGCATTAACTTAACCTTGCAAGCTTCATATCTTCACAAACGAAATAAAATAGAGAGTTAATTAAGATATTCCTTTTAAGGGAAATCGACTTCGTAAAACGACGTCTCATTAAATTAATGTTAAATTTTCATTCGTTTAACATAAGACTAATTAAAAAAAATATCTTTCCTTACAAACCGAAATAATCTTGTGTTTTATCCGGATATAAATCATATTAAGTATGATAAACATTCAGAAATGTACCGCAGTATACAATTAGAGACTACCAATGCTATCTATTTGAAAATTAAAAATTATTAGTTACAGTTCATGACACAAATAATTGTTTAAGAACATGATGACGGTGATAATCCATCGTTTGAGATTTTTGTTTATTTCCAATTAAACACACGAGTTAACGACATGATTTAATTTACGAAAAAGAGGCAATAAGTCATTTGTAGATATATCGGTCTATAAATACTTATTTTTGGTGAAACAAACACCAAAAGTTCTATATTCCAAATTACTCGTTGTCATACGAACGATATATGTATATATAATAATTTCTTTACGAATGTTAGTTATATCTCAAAATCGAACTCCAGACCATGACAGCATTGTTTATTAATAAGAACTGAAAGTGTTAAGGGGACCATACCTGTATAATGACAGGTGTGGTCCCCTTACCTTCAGTTCAGTACAGACGAGATATATTTTTTTAAAGATATCTAATGAATCAGTCCTTCTTTATAAGGTTAAACAATATTCAAATTAGAAAAATAATATACGTTACCACAACGAAATGGTTTAAAATATTTCACTTAAAATGTGAAATTAATCAGTGGAAAGACTAAAAAGCGTTACATACTCATAGCTGATGTTGTAAATTTGGCCAATCTGTTTAAACGTTTGATATCTGAATAAGATTAGGGTAAACTCCAATTACGGCATATAAATATCGGTCGCGATTTCAATAACAACAACAATTGTGATCTGTAATATAGCTGAACGTACACGAAACAAGATACCAACATGAAATTCTTCGCAATCTTCGCTCTCTTTGTTGTAGCTTTCGTCGTGCTGGCGCATAGCGCTCCCGCAGGTTCGTAATGGCTCTATTTCTTGGAAAAACGTATAACGAGCTCTCTTCCTCAATTTACTTATTAATTTGCGGTTTATTAATTTTATTGATTTTATATAACTGTAGATTTTAATGTGATTGTCCATCCAGAAAATGCCCCGCGTGACGTGGCCATGGGAGGCACCTCAGAAGCCATCGAGCTGTTCGGCGGCGAAGGTCGCTCCCGGCAGCGTATTTGCACCGCAGCGCTTTGCCGCGCGGTCTGCGGCGCTCTAGGATACCGCTGGGCGTGGTGCAATCCCCAAAGATATTGTATCTGCTCTCGCTAATTATCTCTCTATACCCATGATAAGTCTTCATTTCGGCTATGTGTTATACGTTTATTAAATCGTTATTTATTATTTTTATAAAGTACATTGTAATAAAGCTTTTAATATCAGTTTTTGTTTGATGTGTATATTAACTTAATGGATATACTATATTCACTTGCTCTTAGTGACTCGTGAAGCGCAAATCTATATACACGCATAATTGTGACCCCCACAATATATTCATATTTTTAATTAATATATATAATTTACGATACTTCGAGAAAAGATATAAAGTGTAGCTTATGCATGCATCAAATAGTCCTATCAGTATTTTACATTCCCATTTGAGTTATTTCTTTTAAATACCTTACTGTAATTTTAATCGAGCGTCCACAATAGCGTGACACTATGTATACTTAAAGTTTACTTGGAAGGAGTAGAATTATATAAAGCTAAAATTAAAGCCCCTGCCATGCGGTGTTCCACATTTTCGGCTTTTCATAGTGCCCTAAAATCAACATTTCAATATAAAATAGATGATTCAAGTCATCAATCGAATTCAAGAAATTAAAATTAGATCTCTTGTCTTTAATCAGGAAGATTTTTCAGATTCTAAATATAAAACAAATCTACAAAATGTTTTCAGTCTTTTCAAAGAAGTCATTATTAAAAAACAGTAGGTAATAGTATCACAATATTTTATTACTAATTGAACCTGACTTACAATTTTAAAGGTATGACGTATCACGGATACTAATAATACATTATGGCACAAGAGGATAAACCCTCCCGCCTTATGCTTATTAATTTACCATGTTTTAAATGGGTGAGAGATTTCAAGATTAATGTTATATTTAATTATGATGATAAAATGACGGTTCTAGTATGAAGTAATGAACAGACTTCTAATTCCATAACATCAGCGTCTGCAGACGCAGATTAGTTGCGCGTTACAGCTGCCAGTGCGCCAACCCAAGCTTCTACACACGTTGTGACACAG
>JAOSYY010000013.1:9883583-9897556 GCA_025727935.1 Hebomoia glaucippe | reverse complement strand
ATATACACTTTGAATACTTTGAAATATCCTCGAGGAAAAGATAATTCTAAGAATCACAAGTTCCATTTGTTATGTTCAAGTTGCAATAATTCTACTTATTCTAGATCTAATAAGCAAAGAGAGTAAACAGTTCTTCAAATGCTGAAGTAATTAAATTTTTACAATATACGTATAATTAGTCTCACTCTTATTTTGTTAAAGAAAATCATCATGGAAACATAAACTGGAACATTTCTCAACCGCCTTAATACGGGTCCAATTTAGGCCGAAAGCAACCCTATCTTGATTGAGACAGATTACGTGAACTACGTAGAATAGCCTACTGGCCTTGTAAAGAAAAACCCCGCTGATTAATATTTTCCTCCATAATGACGACATAAATCTGTTAACCCACGCATTGTATTGTCTAATAGATTACTATAGTACAGCCTAATATGCCGGAAGCGAACAAAACCAAAAGAAAGAGGTTTTAGTTTGATGGACATGACTATAAAAATCCGCGCCATAACTCGTACTTGCAACGCCTTATAAAAATACATCAAAAATTTTTGTTTTTGTTTCTGTATCTTTAATTGAAAAACATAAAACATTGTTGAATATATCTTACCTAGCTTAGACAATTTCAGTAAAAGTTACTCTAACAAGCAATTTATTCTCGGATATTTTGCATCAAATTGTGTATGGACAGTTTTTTTATGTGGCCCATTTCATAGCCGTGTCGCTGTTCTAGTAGATTAGAATGATATTGTAAGAAAGAAATTAACAAAATAACAATTTCTCTCTCTACGGAACAAATCTTTGATAAAAGGAATGTAAAATAGAAACACAGAAAATAATGTTTTGTTAAATCCTTTATCTATACAGGAAGGTCACGAGATGACCTTATTTTAAATTGGAAAATAAAATAGTCACTTTTTTGTAGTTTTATCTATAAAAGAAAATAAATTTAAATTCTACGTGATCTTACGGTAATATTAAATATTCATTGGAACTGGGAGATTTTTCTTTAATAGTAATTTCATACATTTATACAGTAACCTCATCCCTCGCTGTCGCCCGTAGCTTATACCAGGTAGATCTCCACGCGTCGTCTACTCCATTATTCAAAGAAACCGTACCATAAAATTCGCGCACGCCGCTACTGAATCGTAACAGGTTAGGCGTCGTCCTCATTGAACACACCTCGTTAATAAAATTACCTAATTTAATTTGACGAAATGTACATTTTATGAATTTTAACCAATAGCGACTCGGAAAAGGGATTTTTAATTCAACAACTAACAAATAATTTAACAAATAATGTTAAGTTATTTTAAAAAGAAAATATATTTTTATTCAGACAGCTTAGAATATATATAAAGTTAAAATATAAATAGTAAAATAAAACAATATCTTTTAAATAGAAAATATAGATATTATTTCGGCCATTTGGCGCTACAGGACGTGTACGCCTAATAAATGATGCAAAACCTTATAACAATCGTTTCAGGTTTAATAAAAATGTCTATAATATGTGGGTTGCACGCTATGAAGTGTTTAACCTTTAAGTTATAATTATAATAGTTTGCGATTGCTTTCATTGAAAATTTTCAACATAAGCAATTATTATAATATTAATAATGTTTTAAACGTTTATTTATAACAATGTAACGCTTCTTCATGTTAACTTTTAAAGTCACGCTGAGCCAGCAACTATAAGCAACTAAATATTCTTACAAGAATTTTTAACTAAGTAGTTAAAATGTATGCAAAACAACTGCTCACAAAACTTTTCTCTTGCTTCTTATTAAAGTTCACTATGCAACTTTTAATTGCAAATGATTTTCCTGTCTCGGTTATTTAAACGAGTTTCTATGAATACTAATATTAACCTTACACAAGTTTCTACAAGCTGAAATTAATTTATTTATAAATAAGCGTGTCAATGTTAATTTTAATTACCATTCTCTTTATTATTCTTTGTGGTTTCTTTTCGTGAAGTAGCAATAAAGTAAGGAATAACATCTAAAAAAGTATAACTAAAATTATACCCAATGCGTAATCGTATATTCTTTGAGTAAATAAAGATAAGTAGTTAGTACTGGTTAGAAAACATCAGACTAGCTCAATCATGTAGGTCGTTAAATCGTCTACAATTAAAAAACTTTTCAACTATATACAGGATAAAATACGAAAAGCCTCAAAATAAAACAGACAGTGAGTAGATACGCCCTTACATACAAAACTAACAAGCCTAACTGAAAACCGAACGGAATTCAAAAGCCCATTCCAGCATGTCCTACTCGATTTGAATATTTGTACACGGGAAATTTTTCATATGAAAATTTCCCGATGGCTATCGCTCGATGGATTGCTAAAAATTTGTATTAAAATATTTTTCACTCCCCGATCTGGATTTTCTTTTTTTGAATGCGCTGTTCAGGAAGAATAAAAATATGTGGATCCGCATATTTTTTTTTTGCCAGAAATTATGTTTTACTTTTACTTGCAATATTGATGAAAAATATTGTAAAAAATATGTGTATAATATTTTATAAGCTTTTATGAGTAACATATATTTAAAAAATTAATTTAATGAATTCCTGTAAGACTGTTTTAAACTATATTCAAGTATTATGTCGAAATGAAACTTCGTATCTTTTATATCCCTTTAAATGGTGGATGGTTATATCCCTTATATTATAAGGACACTGATTTGAGTTACTACCATGCATAATTAAATTTTTAAGGGATCTCCTAGTATGCTTTAATTTTCAACAGATATAATTATCTTAGTGGAAATCTCAATACAGCCTGACCTAAATCAAACTCTAACTGAACCCTATGTCAAACTCAGGAAGTCATTTATCCTGTAAGTCAATTATATTTAAGTCTTAAACGCGGTGCTAAAAAACGCTTTAAATGAACAATGGAGTAAAATACTAAATGATTACTTACGGGTTGTGTTTTATACTTTATTAAGTAAACTTTACTTTCCATTAATAGGTATGTAGACAAGATTTTTAATTGAAAAAATATATATTTATATGTCAAGAATCCGAAATGATTATATATAAAATGAAAAGTAAGTACTAAAATAGGCTAATATATCCAAATTATGTAATTAATGTACATAGAGGCCCTACTTCTAAATTTAAATGTATTTTCTAAAGTGAAAACATTCGACACTGTTGCTACACTCTAGCTACGCAGCAAGATATCTACGTCGTAGACTATAGTTATAGTTTTGTAAATTTTCTCATTGCTAAATTTTAGTTCCTTGAGCTGATTAAAGATTGAGCAGTCAATCTTCTTGTTCACACAATATTATTATAAATTAGAAGTTATAAAAACAAATCAGATCAGGCAAACCTGCTACTCTTCGGTTGAATGTAAATGTACATATTACTTAAATTGTAATTTACACAAATGGCCCTTTTAATTAAATTTGAATGTAACTGATAACAAAAGCAATATCTATACGCGCAAAGATAATCTACATTTTCAAATGATGTTTGAATCAAACAAAACCAAACCGATACCACAAACTCCATGAAACGCGTAAAATTGTAAAAGTTAAACGTTTCAAGCCTTTCAAAGAAGCTTAGCAAACATAAACATTTGAGGAAAGTTGTTAATGAAAACCGCAAGCCTTTTGTAACTACGATCAATATTGTTTTTATATATTTTTCATTTGGAACGGTATAATGGCACTTAAAAAATTATTGCTTTTAATTTATCATTAACCCTATTTTTAGAATTTCTCTGACTAACAAACTGTGACGACGAATTTGTAAATGAATTTTAAACTCTTTTTAAATGTAGCATCGTAATCAAAATTTTTAAGCTTGTATGTAGTACAGATGGCTGTTGAAGGCGATAGCTTAAGAGCGTAATTTTAAACATTTTTAAATGTAATTCAATTATTCACTTTAAAGCTAGTTCTGATAGGTAACACTATTGTAACATTTTTTTATGCGATAGAATGGCAAACGAGCATACAAGATTAGTAAATCTAGAAGAGGCGTTACCAACCTCCAGACCTTAGCCATATTATATTATTTTTGATGTTGTGACGTTTGCTACCGGCGTTATTTATTTTTATTTCGAGTATTCGGAAATTCATAGACTGAAATCGAAACGCGCCCAGCACTTCACGACAATAATTTAAAGCGCATTTTTTTAGTCTTATTCTTATATATTACTATGAAAAAATCTATTCACTAGAAATACGTCTTGTATTTTAGTTTTACATTTACGAGTAAAGTGTGAAGCATCTACTTATATTACTATAGGAATGAAGATATTAGATCGTTTGTATTACGTCAATATTTTTGTTTTCAATTTTTTCTGGAAGTGTGAACGAAGTTATTTTTGAAATGCACAATGCTTTTAAAAAATAACAATATTAAGGTAAGCTTTGTTTTTATTATGAGAGATTTAAAAATGTAAAAGACTTCTAGTTGGAGAATAATAAGCAAAGCGTATGTTGCAATGATGCACCAATACCATATTTGCTGCTTTGTGGAAACTTCTTGTAGGTACTTTGTAAAAGAAATGTTCGACAAAGAGTTAATGTAGAAACTTAAGTTAATAAAATACTGAAAACGTAACGGATTAAGACACGGAAGAATTACATAAAAACAATGTTTCATGATCATTTTAAAAAGTGTTTTGATGGTTACAAATAAGAATATAATTTATTTTATGAGAAGTATATTATTTCCATATTTGTTACTAAGCGCTTCGGATGGTTATTATTTATATTATTGGTATTTTTATCATACGTTTCATAGTTCATGTCATAATTAATAGTTCTTTATTAATTGACAATTTACAATTGTCTAACTTCCTCTTTATAACTATTATATTTATATCGGTACACTAACATTGCCAATTTATTATCACTATGAAGGTTATTTTTTTACGTAATAACGGTCTTATAACCAAATAATTATTAGTACGTACGTTGTATAGTCTGTTATTCAAATAATCTGTGGCAATGCATATAACTGGTTCGCGGTTCGAGAGGTTAGTAAATAGAGTACATTTGTAAAGTTATTTAAACTAGCGCCGGCGGCATACGTTCCTGGAACTGATAGAATTTGCTTTTTATTCATTCCCAACGAAATTAAGTTTTTCCATTGCTATCGAACTTCATGAGTGTGCGTTAAGTGGAAATGGAAAATCTGTGTTCATTAAATTGAATTCTATTTGAAAAGTATCTTAGCATTTTTAAAGTCACATAGAATTCTATTAGTGTTTGCTATTTTTTAGTCTTACATGTAACTGAAACTGACTTTCTTTGACTATTAGTGAACTATGACAGAAAAAGACTTATGCCTATTTCATTTATTAATTCCTTAATAGTAATCAGTAACCACCATTCGACATCCTGAAACAATTATTTTAAATTGTGTTTTTTCTCCTCTTAATCGCAATGTTATATCCACCTATTATACGACATGGTACAAGTTTTTATAGGTGGTCGCCTGGCTGAATTAAATATTTGTTTTATGCAGTTCAACTCAATTTCTCTCTTATTTTCTCATTATGGTTTCGCATTATGCATTGACGAGTACGGTCTCAGTTTAAACGTCACAAATAAGTGCACTATTTTATTTAGGTATTGCTATATATTTATTTACACTGTGCCAAAAAAGCAAATGAATTTCTTTATTTATTAGCAGGTTTTTTTTTCTAAAAACTTTCTGCTATCCATCAATTTTTCATAACACCATGATTAATTCAGAATCGAAAAACGATAAATGGATAAGAGTTTCTCTTTAGGTGAAATTACATCGCG
Organism: Hebomoia glaucippe; assembly: GCA_025727935.1. Classification (NCBI taxonomy): domain Eukaryota; kingdom Metazoa; phylum Arthropoda; class Insecta; order Lepidoptera; family Pieridae; genus Hebomoia; species Hebomoia glaucippe. The sequence goes on along the minus strand of JAOSYY010000013.1, from coordinate 9,891,771 downwards.
TGACGGCGATTGATTGTGATTTATAGCTTTCGTATTCAATGTGATTAACTTTTATATAAACATGTTTTTTAATGTTTTCTTAACACGAATTTTCACGTATACAAGTCCTTAAGGACATACTGAATACTAAACAAAAACGGGAACAAAATAAAATAGATAATAACGGTCAACGTTAATATTGTATATCTTTGTATTTTAGACACTGAAAAAGGTAGAGGTACGTAGAATATCAAAAAAAGAAAAGTTGCTATAGATACCCTAACTTTTTCATGTTAGGGATAGACGGTACGATATATTACGCACAGTGAAATGTAACATATTTTGATAGCGAAATGATTTCGTTTATTTAATACCTTTAGGAATAAACGGTACCGGTGCTTTATACCTGTAGCAAAACCTTTTCCGATCTACCTGTAAAATAAAGCTGTATCATTATTATTTACCGGGAGCGCAATCTCATTTTATTTTTGTACGAGATTGATCGCTACTTCGAAATACGTATGGGTTATTTAAAGTATAGCCAAACCTAAATTTTGTCTAGCGTATCTGCATCATATATTCATATTGATATTTCTAAAACCATTTTTATTAATATTATGTACAAGTTTCATTTTAAATCAGTCCAAAGTTCATTTTAGTGTAAATATTTCACAATAATATTAAAAATACGTTTTTATAGGACTAAATTATACTAGAACAAGTTGACAGTCATTTTCTGTTGAATAAGAAATGAATGTTGACATTCTCTTAAGTTTTTTTCAACAAATTCAATATTTTTCGATCCTCTTCATACTCATAAAATCCCCACCAATGACAATACAACGACTACTTATTTTCATGGTGATTGGCTCATCACTAAGTGACTGATAGTGGACATATCTGTCTATATCTATATCGATATCAGACAACACCTAATCATTTAAATGTAGATAAAAACAACACTTAAATGCGGCATGGGACTGCCCCTTTATCATCTGATTGATTTAATAGATAAAATTTGTCATAGGAAGCGAATTTGGTCGCTTGTTTTGTACCCGGAAAAAACATTAGTTCATTTTCAAATGCATACAATATTCATCGAGTACTAAAATAGAGTATACAGGACATTTTAATGTAGCATATATACTTCTTTTAATACATTTTTTGTATTACGAGACATAGGGTCCTATTAATTAAAATGGTAATGTTGATTACAGGATTAAAGTAATTCAAATTGTGTGTTTCATAAATGCAAATACCTTTTACAAAGTTCTTCAAAGTATCTGGATTTATATTATGGGAAGTAAGGGTGCATCTGTAAATAAAATAAGCAGAGTTATCGTCCACTACTTTATTCCGTTTGGATAACTACTGCTATAATATTTTAATATGAAATCTAAACTGTAATCAAATTCATATGCGCATATATTTGAAATCTTTATAATAATAGATGCAGCCATGATGGATAACAATCCGGAGGATTTATGAAAACTCAGCATTTTAAAATGTATTTTAGGTTACCTTAAGAATCGTCGAAAGCTTCAAACGGAGCTTTTAAAGTAGAACTTTACCGTATTCTTTGATTGAGAGCTTTAAAATTTAAGGACTTCAAGTCGGTGTATTAAATGTACGTAAGTTATTATTTTTTAAGCTTTATATTCTAATTTACTATACCTATAATGTGTATAATGACATCATTACTACATTCATACGATTTTATGAATTGTTATAGATCATCGCTATAAATCAATCTAAGAAAATGATATTGAACGCAATCATAAAAAAATGCTATATACCGCTATTTACAATTTGAATAGAATGAAATGCAAAATCCTTTAGGAGATGCGGATGAAGACAGGAAGAAATACTAAATTATATTAATTATGGAAATGAGGACAACGAGAAACCACTATTTCTATGAATTTTCATAAAGACGTCTGCATTTTGGAATAGTTAACAATTTGCGAGTTGCAAAGGAAGATTTTAATTTGAAAATAAAATTTAAATTGAATAGTTAAAGATCCCGTATTTTAATCTAGGAGAAGATATGACTTAACCAAAATAATATTTATTTTTCATTTCCCAGGATGTATTAAAATGTGTATAGGTTTTTCATTGGTTCAGATACAACTGAATAATTTTGAACAATCTACTTACTGGTATATATATATATATATATATATATGTCAAATTGTTATGATAGCCATAAAATATTACGGCACATTAATTATATGATAGTAAGTTAGACGAATAAGTTTAAGAAGAAGACAAAGTAGTAATTTTTTTTACATATTATAGTAGATTCTTTCTACTACAGATTGATTAATCATCGTATAATTTTAATCGATATTTTCATAAAAATCTCTTTTATATATTTATAAAGATGTACGTGCTGGAACGTGCATTATATAATTTTCAATAACTGGTTGTGTCTAATCATTCGCAAAAACATACATACCATATAAGTAAAACAATGAAAAGCACTATAATATGTTATATGGACATCCATTAACCAGTCTACAATATTTACTGTCTCAATTTAGTCCATACTGTTAGAACGAGATATAAATATTAACGTCGACAATTTCAAACTTTCCGAAACAATATAATATAATGGAGTCCTTACTCGATGTCACATACCCTTAAAGAATACACAATTGAAACAATCCCTTTTCACAGCGGGAACAACTTGATTTGTGCGGGCGTCTCTTGAGAAATTAACAATTTCTTTTCTTTTTAGATGAAACAACCATAATATGTAGCTATATACAACTCTTGAGTAAAAACAAACAAACATTTTGTACATTTAATGATAGATCAACGGTAAGAAATGTTTTTTAAACGTGTCAATACTGTTTTTAAGGTCCACTTCTGACAGAATTTTTAAATTAAATTAACTCTTAAATTATTTTAGGTTTTGAACTTTAGGTTTAACAGTTTGAGAAATTCTGAGATTTTAGTAGATCTTTTTTTAATTTTTAAGGCAATCTTCCGCTTCTTTTTATTTTTGTCTTAGTATGCACATTTATTTTCTCAGTGGCAACACTGACCTAATTAGGGTGGATAATACCACAGTACAGTTGAGAGAACACGAGTAGAAAAACTCACTGTAGACTAAAGGAGAATAGTGAATTTTATTATGTCAAGGTTTTTATTCCAAAAAATAATGACTGCTATAGTTAGGAACTAGAGCTGTTTTCAGTTTGAGTTTTAAACTCAAAATTGTACTTTGTAGACCAATTTTATTTATAATTTGCCTAGGATTTCTTAGGGCAACGCCGTTTAATGTTTTTTAACACAATTCTGTTATTAAATACTTTTCACCTATTAAGCAGGTGGGTTAGGTTCGGAACTAATTCGGCTCCTTTATTAAATGTCATTTCTAAAATATAGCTGGTACGTAAGCATCTATGCATTCCTTAAGGAGTAGTATACGTACTTCTTCATTATTATAAACCTGCTGGCCCCGCGAACTTAGTTCCGCCTTAAAGGCAATAAATGAGTAGATTTTAGAATGTCTAAGTTAATTTTTTTATTAGGATCGTAAATATAAATACAAAAGGCGGCATTATAAATGATAATATCACAATAAGCTGATAGAAACTTGAAACAAACACATCAACCGGTCAATTCGAATATTTCTAATTGCCAAATTTTCAACCATAGACAATATTACTTTGCTTTCAGTTGCATTTTATTATTCCAGGTTTTATATAATGTCCCACGGGAATAAAGTGTCCTATGTCCCTTTCCTGCACCGAAGCTACCTCCCCACCAATTTTCTGACAAATTGATTCAGCCGTTCTTGAGTTATAAATAGTGTAACTAACACGATTTTCTTTTATATATATAGATTAAACCCTCAAATTAACATCATTAGGCGACAGCATATTAAAAAATTAAATCAGTTAAATCCGGTAACGGTTATTACGATATATCTTTTTTTAAATAAACTTTGAATATTGATATAATAAGATAATTATAATTAAATGTATATTTAGAAATTAAACTTATCTCGAATCTGAAACTAAATTTTATTGTACAATATCTTATCAACTAAGTTGTCAGCTCGTGATAATTATTTAAAGATTACAACATTAGCAATGTTGTAAACTTTAAATAATTATTTTTCGATTGATTAGATAAAAGTAGGGTATCATATATTGTAAGATTCATATACAACAAAATATATCGTATGCATTACAAACGATTAGATAATTTTATAGCTTGATAGATAAAAATTAAACTATGTATTTTTATTAAACTATTTATTTTTATTAATTAAACTATTTATAGCTTGATAGATAAAAATTGAACTATTCAAATCTTTTTAATTAAATCCATTTCTATATATTGTAAGTGCATCGATGTTTTAAATAGATAAGTCACCACATAAGACTAACTAATCTAGTTAAGACCAACAAAACGTAATTAACTTCTAATAAATTATCTGCTTATGAATCTTAAATAATGCAATGATATTTCTTCAGTCTTTTAGAATTTTGAAATGAAATGATTAATGTATTAATTGAACTAATATTTATACAAAATAAATACAATAGATTTTCTTGAGAATTGGTGTAATGCAGACATAGATGAAAACATAAAAGAAAAGACTATTTAAAATTACAATTCTGCTCAGATGATGTTGCGGACATCAACGAGTATATTATAAAAAGTAAAGAGCGACGAACCTAAGTGCCCTTCACAATTTTGTCATGGCATCTCTAAGTATTTATATGGAAATCAATATTATTCCTCTTGTTCTTATAAGTATCCCATTATACATAAAGAGTTCTTTCCTAAATTTTATAATTTATTATTTGTTGTCAATGACAACAATTAATATCACAATTTAGAGATAAATTTTATTTCGAATGTAATCGAATCTAAAAATTCAAATTAATTTAACAATCATATTTTTATGGCTTAAGGTTATAAATAGTAAATAAAATGTACAAACATAAACTTAAATTACATTTTTATTAATCATTTTAGAAACTTATTACACTAATCATAATAACAAATTCGAACGATACATAATACACTATAACGATAAGTATCATAAACCAGTCTGCTCCTTGTTTTGTACCTAATCATTCAGTAGATGGAGAACCTGATGAGAGGTGTTTGACAAAAGTGATATTTATAAATTTAAATGACAAAATAACTGGTAACATGTTCTGAGCAGAGATCTACTTTCACATCATCAACGTCTGCAGACGCAGATTAGTTGCGCGTTACAGCTGCCAGTGCGCCAACCCAAGCTTCTACACACGTTGTGACACAGCGCTGCCGTGCAGATCCGCTGCCGACCTACATCAAACAACTCCATAGACTGTACGAGCTCTTCATGTGCAAATGAGGTTGGAACCTCCGACTCGTTGTCTTCTGAGGAAATAGAGTACATTTTGAATTACAAAAAATACTATAACCACGGCAACGGAATTTCTATTGAAAGGCTAATAATAAAACTGCGGTTAATATAAGTACAAATCGAACCGTATGTTATAAAATCATATATTAATAATATTCACTTACCGATAGGAGAAGCTCGTGCTGAGCACCCCAGGACAACAAAGAGAACTGCGATCGCTACAACCTTCATGTTTATTTAGTAAAGTTTTATTTATCGAACTTGTGTCCGTCCTGGACACTTGCCGTGTTTGCAATATACATTTCCTGGCCAATGTGCATCGTATTTATACAAACACTTGTACGTAGTTTTCATGTAATCTTATCACAAATGTCCTAGATCATTTGTTTAATGCAAAAATATAAAATCTATCTAATGGAAATAACTGCGATAACTTAATAAGAGCGTCTGTTGATTTTAATGTTCTACAGCTTTATATAGTAATGCTAATCTTACAAGCAAACTTTAAAACTACCAGTTTACTGTACTAGTTTTAAAGAAGAGGTTTGTTAAAAGTTATTATGAAACTTTCTTGCAATATAAACTCATTTATAAATAGTTAAAATTTAAAATAGTACAGCGTAGCGAGGACTGCAAAAATATTATTATAATAAAATTTCACATCTCGGAGCTCGTTAGGTATTAAAGTCTGTTTTATTTTTTGTCTTATAAAGTTTATTTGTATGTCTAAAAGTTTTGTTGATAGAATTATATAATTCTAGAAACTGCGGACACACTCTTCTAAATTACACTCTTAACTTTACTAGGAAAAATTGTTACTTGCTCCATTTTGTAATTGTTCGTTTATAACTACATATTATATATTCTTTAAGAAATATTTACACCGGCCAAAATAAAGCAATAATCTTTCAGATAACAAAGTAAAAAGAGCGGAATTAATCACACAGGGGGATTTACAATACAGCTTATCATTTATTTTCAATCAGTTAAGTCTTAAGACGATCTTATCTGATTTAATATTGTGAATTATCAAGATAGTTATAGCGGTTTACTAATAATAATACTGCATCTGTGTGTAATAAATAATGAATTGCGTTACTATGAATAATAGTAAGTACGTACTATACAGCTGCCAGCTTTTATTATTATCTATGCAGAAAAATTTTAATTTGAATGATTTACTTTTTAATTTATATTATTTGAATGAAGAAACGGCTAACGTGATTTCAAAGATGCAATCATTTCATAGCCTATCAAATATTTATCGGTACTTTGCGAGTGAGACCAAGCGTAGATTTTTGACATTACATTAAAGTACCCTGCTCTGACCTTCGGTTTTGTTTACGTTGAATTTATAAATATAAATATCACAAATTGCTCTTTATGAATTTGAATATCTGTCAGTTAAGTAAGCCCCATGAAAATCGGTCTAGTCGTTTCATTTCTGTATGTGCTATCGACGTTATTGACAGTTCACCAAACTATTTAAATTTAAAAGGGGATTATAAATTCTTAAGTAATGTTATTTAAAGTATGTTATGTAAAGTAATATTTAAATTTTATTTATGTTATTAAATTTATTTATATAATTTAATTTGATAGTTTCATTTATAAAAAATAAACGTATTGTGTGATAATATGTATTAATAACACATTTTGGGCCTGTTATTATTAATTTTCAGTCATCAAGTTTTTCTTTTTCGAGTCTTATTGTTAGCTATTGGTAATAATGTACCAAGTCCTTAACAGTCGTTATATTGTAACTTCGATTCAACTTACACTATAGGCACGAAAGGCGATTATTTTATACTAGCTTCTACCAGCTATTTCGCTCACGTTCATTTCAATTTTTACACCTTGGCTTATATTTTTGGACTTTTAGTAAGGATCCCTTATCTAATTAAAATGTACTATAGGCCTGCTTCTTAAATGTACTATCCAACATTAAAAGAATATTTCAAATCGGACTAGTGGTTCTTGAGATTAGCGCGTTCATACAAACAAACAAACTCTTCAGCTCTATAATATTAGTATAGATGTACAGAGACTAAAATTAATTCTAATTGATCGTGAAGTATATCTCAGCCACATAATATTTTTAATATCGAGTGATGTATGTGTTATTAATGTTATTTTAATTTCGGTGTTTGAAGTTTTATAAACTATTAAAAAGGCACCATAACATCTTTTCATGTATGAACTATGCTACGTGTCATGCGAAATTTACTGTTTTAATTGGTCCTATCCATTATTATCTAAAACTTACGAGCTGCACGAATAACATGCTTTTAGAAAATAGAAAAAAATTCACCCAATTGTCGGTTTACCGCAAGGCATTCGTTAGACAAACAGGCCTGTCGACTTATTAAATGCTAACAACATTTTGTTTATTAAAGCAAGGTAGACTATATATTGATTCTACGTTTTTGTTCCGTTAAAACTATGTTTCAGCTATGCTTCTAAAAATAATATTAGCTGTGTATATTTCTCAAAATAATTAAAAGGTATATAAGAAAAAACAAAGGAATTTGTTAAAAATATTTTATCAATAAATTTAAGTAACTAATCACTTATTTAAAATAATACATATTCATTACAAGAACGACAATGACGCTGTCTGTGCCACTTGTAAAGCCCTTGCAAATCGAAGGTTTCATGTGAGGCGTTTTATTAAAGTAGTATAATTATTTCTTTTCCTATATAATAATGGTGATGGCACGGAATAATGAATAGAAGTTAACATCTGCATAATTAACGTCTGCAGACGCAGATTAGTTGCGCGTTACAGCTGCCAGTGCGCCAACCCAAGCTTCTACACACGTTGTGACACAG
>JAOSYY010000013.1:9869889-9883483 GCA_025727935.1 Hebomoia glaucippe | reverse complement strand
AACAATAATGCTTACTAATTACAATTTAATGTAACAAAAACCTTAGCCACAGCGACGCGTGGCCAGGTCATCTAGTATTATATATACATATTGCATACTACTATTTTCAAACGCTCCAACTAAAAACGGAATGATTTTTTTTCTTATAAGGACTTAAGGTTGCAACGCGTCTTCTAGGTCTATTCATCTTAGAGGTGTCCATGGGCGACAGAAATTGCTTAATATAAGTGAAGTGCATGCCTTCCTATCGAATAAAAAAAATACTTTATGGTTCTTTTGTTAAATAATATATCTAACTTGCAAAGTCGGTTTGGTTAAGGCTAGATTAAAGCCTATCTCACAGCCTATAAGGTGACTGCCTCCACTGGGATTTTGTATTTAAAAATTCTTTAAATTTAACTGACCTTATACTTTATATAAGCTATTTTTTAAGAATACGGGCCTAAAGAGGTTGAATAATCCTTTTTAATCTAACAAGTATAAGAAAATATAACGTACCTTTATTAAGTAAGCAACCCTAAATATTAAAATAATTAGTAATTTATTTTCCTATACCTCGTATGACTAAAAAGGATAATAGTCATTGAAAATTCTCATAGTACGACAAAGACTTGTAGGTACATTCTAAACATTCTTAAACAATATAAGTGCTTTACTTTTCAGATACAGACGACTTGTAAAAGACGATACATTAGAGAAGAGATTGTACATATTTCATATCTTTCATAACCTTTTACGTGTTTCATGTTTGGAAATTAAAAGCCTAATACCAAAATATACTTCATAAGTCTATATTTATACAAAGAGAACCTAGTTAAGTATTATCAATACTACTACTTGTATTTCCGCGTTTTTTTGGGCAGCCATCAAACAAACGTGTATGAAGTCACGCCTCAGCTTAATGAAGTAATTATTATTATTAATGAGTGAAACGCTACCGATCAAATAATTATGTATTTTTATTACGAACATACAGTATACTATAATATAATAAAAATGTATCTGGTCGATATTTATACATTGAATACATTTGAGAAAATTATTATTGGGGGACTTTATTAATGTAATAGAGCCCAAAAATATGATTTTGAGAAGTTTTGTCTGTTTTTATTCTCGCACTCGGAAAAGGCGGAACCGTTTGGATGTGGTGTGCACTATGGCATCGTTGTACGGTTAGCTTGACATTTAGTGTTTGTTACATTTCAATTAGTTTAGTAGAATCGTTCAACGAAATGGTATAAAATAACGGTTAAAGTACATTGTCTGAAAGTTGATCAACAATATATATTTTATCTATAAAATTGTTTTGAATAAAGTTTTGAAAAAAAAGGAGAAGTTCAGAGCAGATTCGTTTTGTATAAATCCCAATGTAAGTTGGCCTTAATCTATATGTAAATCATAATAAATAGAGTTTAGCTTAGGCTGGTCCTATACCGGTTGCATACGACCAAAAATTTTAAAACGCGTGTCTGTAAATTCAATAAATTTATGCAAAAACTATGTGGGCAATAAGAAGACAGCGATAGAAACAAAAACAATATTTGCCTGTATCTAGGGGCTAATCTCCGAAGGGACTTAATGGAGTTCCCTTATTTAAATAATTGTTCTCTTACTCTTTTATATATAATTTCATCTACTGATTCATTATAGGTTAAATGCAGTTACCCAAAAATATATGATTGACAACTAAAAGTGGTTCATAAAATCGATATGAACGTGAGCGAAGCCGCTGGCAGAAGCTACTTCAATATAATATTGCAGTTGAAACAGTGGTGATCGTTTTACGTTTCTATGTATACCCACAGGACATTTTGAGCATTACACCGACATGAAGTAGATTACGTAAACATTTTTGTATACATAGTGACTTCTGAAGGTAGTCTCTTAGAAGTTGCTTATCTCTCCCAACTTAAATCTAGTAACTTTTTTTTCGATAGGTATGGAACTAATAAATTGATGTCAAAGTAGGCTCCCTTCCTAGGCGGATTGTTTAAAACTTTTCAACTCTGTGATTAGCATTTGTTTAGATGATGTTTTTATTTATACTTATAAAAAAAGTTATCTTCTAAATGTATCCGAATTTTTACAGTAGATATTTATAATTTTTTACCGATCCTTTTGTTCTGGCTATTCCTCAAAATGACTAGGCTGAATTGTACTGTTACATTGTATTTTACAATAAAACCAGATCTTTAAGTATCGTCTGACATACTAACCATATCATATTTCGCATTAATTTCTTGCGTGTCTTGGTTAGAGACAATGTTTTTTTATCTCTACAAGGAAATTGAATTATAACCTAATTTAAAGAGGTTAAGCCCCGCACCGCACAAAGGCATTCGTTCTAGCAAACATTTTAATAATAATCTTATCACTGAAGTATTTCCAAGTACAATAAAAGAACTACACTCTACATACGACACACATCTTTATCATTTTAATAATAAAGATCAAATTTGTGTGAGTTGTAGTGGATTTACTCGTAGTACAGTAAAGGAGAAATTGACTCCGGGTATTCCCTCAACATCCAATATTTATATACTCGTCGTGGAACCGGTTGAATGTACCTGCAACAGAAAAGGCAATAATTTATTGCACTTCATTGCCTCTTTCCTATGTACGCAAAATGTAAAAACGGTGAGTAACGGAGTATTGCGTTTAAATAAATGCGATAATATCGTTCTGACATATTTGTAGATAACATCATGGTAAAGGTCAAAAGGCAATGCATTTGAGTATAGAGGTGTATAAATAACTCAATCTGTGTGCTGTCATTTTATAGATTTCAATTGGCTTGCAACATGAAGACGTTTATATTTGTTGCTATTTTCTTCGCGGTCGCTTGTGTGGCTTCCACTCAGGCTGAGGAGGAGCAAAGTTAGTATTATTAAATTTATATTTTTATAAAAATCAAGATACATTTCTGTTTGAAATTAAATTTAACTTTTGTCGTTCAGTGAATAAGTGAAGTGAAGTTATCAAAATTAACTTATAATAATATTAGCTACAGTTTTTACGTATCTATTATTTCAAATGTTAAACTTTTAAGTAAAAGATTCAAAAGATTTTCATTTCTTAGCAATGTCTATAATGAATTCATATCAAAGTCTTGCAAAGATCTTAAAATTTGAATATAGTAAGAGAGGAACATAGCAATAATTACCAGCAAGGACGGTTAAAATATGGAATAAAACCAATTTTATACCTACTTTCATTAATTTAACTTTCTTCTAGGTCCGCATATAATAGCCAAGCGACAAATAATCCCACGTCAAACGATCTTTGTAAAGCCTCCGCCTGGCTGTGGAATGCCTTTCTATGAATGCACCAGACGCTGCAGGCAGAGTGGCCACTTGAGTGGTGGCTACTGCACAATGAATGGATGTGTTTGTCTTCGATAGACATTTGAATTACTTCGAATATTTATAATAATTTATTGTACTTAAGAATTCCTTTGCTATAAACTTAAAATATGAAAGGATTTGTTAACTTCTAAAATATAATGTAATTTAAATTAAAATAAGATATTATTTACATACTTTTTATTATTATAAAAACTTATCCTTTAACGATAAACAATTATCAACCTCATAAATGATTTTTAGTTAAACTGTGAACTAGATTTCGAAATAATACGATTTAATATATTGGATATTACATTAAGGATCTACATTAAAATTGTAATAATCCTAATTCATCCAACCCTGATGAGGGTAACCCTGACCCGTGTGTCTGGCAATATGTCATCTAATCTAAACTATGCTTATCAAACCATCCGCGCGTCTCTTTTTATGCCATTCATACAGCCTCTGCCACCAGGTACGGTAACATCTAATAGTCAGTCGGTATTTTACAACTCTACCTGTTATAAGGATGTCAACTTTCTTGACAGTATTGACAAAACGTCGCTTGTTATCGGCGTTGCTTCGTTTATTTATTTTCCTGTCGAACAAAAACTCTTGGGAATCGGGTAAGATGCCAAAGTTGTTCATAATGAGCCACTCCTTGTAATTAATAGGCTCGCTGCCATTTAACGAAGTGTACTCCCTAAATAGGCTTCCGAAGATATTTCTGTCGTCGCTTTCAAATGTTTCGCAAGGATATTTTTCAGTATTGATTATTATTAACTTAACTTCCGATTTATATATTTTATAGATTGTCTTATTAATTATTAATATAATTAAAAGTATTTAATTAGCAACGTAATCTTTTACATGTTTAAAATATATAGGACAAAAAAAAACTATAGAACAAGAACGGCATTAAACTATTAAATAAGCATGAAAAACGTATACTATACATTTCTTTATTGTTTAATCTAGCATTGTATTATATAACTTTTATATAAATTATAAAAAAGTATATAGACTTCTGATACATAAAGATTCGTGATCATTGCAAAATCTAAGTAGGTACGTAAATAATTTAAATCTTCCGCCATTAACGCCCGTGTTCGCACCATCACTATTAAAATTTAATAAATTCTCAATTTCGATACATTTTCTCCAGGATATGTTTATAATTTTAAACTTTATGATATTTCAACATCGTAAGTCCTTAACGAATAACTTATAAAAATAGTCAATTAATTGGTATAAAAATACAATTATTTTCATTTCTTGAATATCTTAATGATTAAGGATTGAAATTATTTATTTTAAATATGCTGCGTGGTAATGTGACATTTTGCAAGGTAGAATTGTTGATTTCCCAGACAAAAATACATCTAATATTATAGTAACAGTAGTTATTTGTCATTACTGTTCTATTCATAAAATGTAATCTTTGTACTTAATTCAAATTTGACATGCATTACTTGAAATCACGTTCATATTAAAACCATTCAATTCGATGGTAAAGATAACATGAATACTGGGGTTAAACAATAAAAATACGTTTTTATGTAAAATGATTCCAAAACCATCGAAATAGGATATAAAATAGGTTGTACGCTTGTAAATACATTGGCTGAAAGTCGCAACTACAAAAGTAAGAATTGGGTTGTAACTGCCAAGTCGCTTTGGCTCGGGGCGAAACGGCCCTAAATTAAGTATCCAGTTTGGTATTCAGTAGTTACGTAAGTCGTTGATATTCTGATAAGGTGTGTGTGGCTTTTGTCTTTATCACTTGATGCTATCTACCTAATTTTTGTGTTTACAAAAACAGTCCATTTTCATACAGACTAATATTCAATAATTAACAGACATTACGAATACTATAATTAAGAATAAACTTAAATAGTAAGTAAACGTGGTTTCACTGGTCATTTCTTTTTTACTAACTTATTTACATACCCAAAATAATGCTAATATATGGTATTTCTAATCATTTATTATGTATACTATTTCGACAACTAATGAATAATTAATTGGCCGCATTTGACTTTGCTTATCGCATTAAGTTAATCTGACTCAGTGAGGGAAGAACCGCTACGCTGTATAAACTACGTAATCTCCTGTATCAGTTTGCTTTTTCATTCCGGTAGTTTATCGCTCATAATACGTGGGAAGACATTAAAAAAAAATGTATTTATTTATAATAAAAAGTAACAATAATTTTTAAAGACTGTGATAAGAAATTTTATTATATTTTTAATGGTTTATGTTTCTAGTTTATAACCAGCGTTCTAATGTGCATTACTAGGGCTGCTGCACGATTTTAGCTACCTTGATTCTACCTGTATAAGACGATGTGATGAGCAAGATGGTGATAGATAAAGGTATTATTTTAATAATACATGGCGACACTTAATTTTTTAACATGTACAGATTGTATGTTATTTATTCAAATTATCACACAGGTTGTTGTAACCTGTGTGATAATAAAGTGTATATTATCAATTATATGTTAAAAGCTTGAACTAAATTCACTTAACAATTCTCGTTTGTGTAGTTAATAATTAGAACTTACAAAAAATTGTAAGCTTGGAACGTAAGTTAATATAGAATTGTTTATAAATAAATGTGTCTATACGAGAAATGTTTTTAACGTCTGGCCACTTCGAACATGAGTGGGAGGAATATCTTAAATCCAGCAGAGTAAAGTTAACCATCGCTCATGAATTACAGATCGTTCGAATCGGTTTCAGTCTATGAATTTCAGGCTTAATAGGACTTTCACGATGCATTATTGATTTTTAGTTACAATAGCAAAAGACATACCTATTACGTTATGGTTTCTGAAAGAAACACAATTTGACGTTTGATAGATGTTCAATTATTATATTTAAAGATTTTCTTAATCCATTACACATAATTAGTCTTAATCCATGTCTTGTCTGTGTGCCCGGGATGATTAATATGTGGTCTGCTGGAGGCAAATTCGGCCTTCTTAAGGATCATAACGTTTTAAACCCTGTTGAAGAGAAAAGAGAGCACGTGAAGAGTTTGTATAAGGCGTGAGCGTGTCTGAAAGCATTAATCGGAGTAGAGGAAGTGAAAGAAGGCTATCAGGATCGTTGCAAGTAGAAATCCGTTGGTTAAACCTAAACCTGTGGGAAAAAGGCGTGATTATACGTATGACAAAAGAATGATATTGATATTTTGACTTGACTGTCTGGCTATGGTAGCTCCTAAAAGGTTTTTAACATTTTTTTGTCAATTGAAAACTTATACAATCGAAGTTGTTCATGGCTATATTTTTATTATTAAGGTGACCAAAACTTTTAATCTTATACTTTTTCACTATGTATAATCGTGAAGATGTAGTTTAAAGTTAAATTGCTTTATTTTTAATTTTGAAAAAGTTGAAGATGACTTTCATTTTTATGATTACTGAATATGTTACTGTACTGTACTGAAGATTGTTTATAAAACTATTCAAAAAACAATTTAAAACATCAAAAATAGTCTTAAAAGTGATCAAGGTATTATTTGAAAAAGAACCCTTGCGCGAATATAAGAATTTCCAAACGAGTAAGCATAATAAAATATTATGCAAATCTAGTGACATAAGGGTTTCTTGTAAACAAATCACTATGTTTACCTTTCAGAGGTGATTACACGGGTGATCATATCGGAGTTATGCAAATCGCACGTCGAACAAATTGGGAGTGAAGCATGCTTACCTGAACATGTTGTTAAACAGATTTGGGTTACGCAAAGTATAATGAATAATCAAGTCCTGTATTATACAATGACTATCATTCTCTCAGATTAAGTGATTTGTCTAGAGTTTCGTCGATATTAAATTTTCATCTTGATACTGAAGTGAAGGGAGCGAAATCGTAACTAATCAGATTACTATAAATATTAACAAACAATTCCTGAGAATTTGAAAGTTATAATGAATTTCTATCTATTTGTGGATTTGCAGTAATTTATACCGTTAACGTAAAGAAAATATAATTTAAAAATAATAATAATTACCTTACCATAATTATATATACCATACTATAACTTTAAGTTACAAGACTTAATAATCACATATATCTGATAAAATATGTTTGTCTATAACATACCTTCATATCGCGTTCTTTTTAATGATCGTATTTTAATTGAAATTCTCCTGATCTGTGGAAAAAATTAAATTACATACACTTCATTATTAACATTTATTTCAATGCCTTTAAAATTCCCAAACAGAATAGCATATAATAACTGAAAAGGCTTTAGATATATTCTTTACCGGCAAAAATCACTAAAATTGATACTGTAGAATTAATTTGGTTACTTTTGCCTTTCTTGAAGCTTTGATCGCTACTATTGCATATATTATTTTAACATAAAGGATCTTCAACAACTATATAATTCTAACTGATTCAATATTTTTTATGTATCAGATACACAAATAATCTATCATTGAATACTATAATGTGGCTAACCTGCCATCAACTGAGCCATTAGGTTAACTTAAGAGAAACTCTGCAATCAAAGGTAATCACAAAAAAATAATCTGAACAAAATAACAATTGTTTTTATTAAATAGTTTAGCGTAATATAATACTGCCACCGCTTATTTGACAGGAACACTTTCCACTTCTACAGATACCCGAACTCCAACCTCTGATGGTACAGTATAGCTCACAATCGAGTCTGCAAACCCGCTGCTTCATCGCTGCTTCGGTAACTGGAAAACGTGATTATGTCACATGGATAGAGCTCGCAAGGGGAGACCACAACGTTTAGGCCGAAATTCATTTATACAATCTAGTTCACACAAAGTTTAGGTCTGGTTTTTGACTTATAATGTATCTGCATTATTACCTTAGTCCCAGTGTTATGTTATGTATCTAAATACCAATGTGTCACGTGCATTGGCATTTGAATTAAATAATACATATTTGAAACACTAGCAGGCATTTACCATATCACAATTATTGTTTCCATTAATCATCACCGCTTATTATGGTAAATAATTAATAACCAATTACGTATTGGTTGAATAAGCTTCAACTAATTCACGAGCCAATTAATATTACATAACGAAAACAAAAGACAAACGCCGAGATTCCATTGATGTGCTGTGGATATTCCATATCATTTTGATTTAAAAGTGAGATTGGAGTTAAACACTATAAGTAGTAAAAATACATTTACAAATGTAGTATATAGATGCGTTTGTTTATTGCAAGGTGTGAAATGTTGAATAAATTGACTAACTACTAGAGAGAAGATCATCACAGATTCGATAAGTTTGGCTGTAGAAAAAAAAACCTATACTTCTTCTTATTTCGCGTAGTTTAAATACTATCTGAGAATGAAAAAATCCCTGGGCCTTAGGTATAATACAGAGTGTTAGGGGACCTCTCCCGAAAACGAAGACAGATGATAGTACTAAAGACACCTTGTATGATGGGACGGAAAAAAATCGACCCTGACTAAAAAATAACATATTTTTAAAACATTTTATTAACATTATTTACGCTCCATCACGTTAATACAGCTAAATCAAACGATAATTTCATAAAAAATATATTACTTTACTAATTAAAAATTTATTAATAAATTACATCGAATTCCATAAATTACACACACATAAAATTTTGCATTTACGACTCTAAAAATCGTTCAAAATTATTGAATAAATTAAACTTCTAAGGTAAGGTAAATTTTTAAGGTAATACAATAACAATAAATGAGAGTAACAGTTGTTTTTAATTACGAGTGTACACTTTTATTCCATGAAACATCTTAAATCATGTTAAGAGTCGTAAAAATGACGAATTAGATCTGTAAACGACGCATGTATTTTATATCTTCATAAATAATGCATGTTCTCGTAAACAATACTGGTCTGAGGCAGGAATGCAGGAAGGAAAATGATTTTATAAAACTGAGTCATGTAAATATTGTATAAAACAAAAAATGGAGAAATCAATACAATAATCTCTTAATTTAATTAACTTTGCATTTTTTCACAATTTAATTTCTTGATGTTTCACTTTGCGTTTACCACTAAAGTTGCAAAAATAGATAAAAACGCGCCTGTGAGTAATGTTCTGTAAAACATATATAGCAACAGCCTTTCGCTTTACAAAATATGAACATTGTTGCTTTCTATTCTATTTTCCCCTTTTCTTCTATCCACACAAGAAGGTCTGCGCTTAATTTTTCTGCCATACTCCTTTTTATTTCAGACACCTCCTGCTTCGTGGCGTATTTGTAAACATAGACATAAATTTTCATAGAATAACACGTAACAAGAAACTTTATTTTGCTCTTTTAATTGACCACAATAACAATTTAATTGTTACATTTATAAATTAAATATGCGAAAATTTTACCTTGTACAGCGATAGACAGCATAGCCATTATTAAAATAATTCCAGTAAATTTTATAACTGTGTTATTAACACTCATTATTTTTAAATAGTTTTCTTAATATAATTTCAAGAGTTATCGTATATGTAGTGTTTGTTTTCTGAACGATACGACCTAACTAAATCAACACCGTGAATCACTATTATTAACAGAATCGTGCAGATTTGTAACTGTAATGTGATAAGAATGTATACGTTTATAGCTATTAACTATGTACTTATTGAATATAAATTGTTTACATTCCAATCAGCGCCACATATTATAGATATTCGAAGTAAAATACGAAAATCGCACCTCCCAGTGCAACAATTTTTACCAAACGAAAGAAAATAATATAATATATTCCTTTTTCTGCGGTTTGTGCAAATTTTAACAGCAGAGTTCGCTGTCAGCCACTCGGACAGAAAAATGAAAGCCATCATTGTACATATTAACAAAATAAAAGCTTTAAAAACTCTGTACTTATTACTTTTAGAATTGTGTTTTAAGATATCTCAATCCGTATGAATCTATAAGGTTTAAACATTTGGAGAATACTCAAGTGTTGATTGCGACTGCGTTATTTCTTAGAATCGTCTTTATGTATTAAAATTTCACCATTATCAAGTGTATTCAGGGAACCGCAAATATAGGCTTAGTATCAATAAATGTCACAAATTTTATAAAATTTTGTCTTTTGAAATTCAAACAGCAAACCTTTTAAAGAGTCTAAGAGCGAGCCTAAAAAGTAACAGCTAGAAAGCCTTCGAAACATCGAGAAAAAGATTACGACAACTATACTTCTTTTAAAATGGTTTAAATTTTTTTTTATTTCAGAATGATAATTTGGTTCACAACATTTGCAGACTCTACGCCATTCTCGAATATCTTATAGTAATATTATTAAGATTTTCATTATTTCTAACATGCGTTAGCCTATTAAAGTTTTTACAGATAAAAATCGAGAGAAAAGAATATATAAACCTATTTCATATATTATTCTTTCAATATATCTTTCACCAACAGTTCAGTAACACTTGTAACAATTACAAAGATACTGCGAAATATTTCGTAAAACTGAATTCATGATAATAAATATGACTATGTAAGAAATATATTAGGCAATGCCTAATAATCTTATCAAAGTATCACAGGAAAGGTATTGCTTAATTACATAGGAATACAATGGTCAATGATTCACGTCATCAGGTTAAGTCCCGAGAGCCTGTTATAAATAAGTCCCGACGAATAACAAGTCATAAGTATTAGTTCCCTTGCATTCCCGAGAACACTTGTTACTATGGCATCTAATTTACTAATTTTATTATCACTTATATATTGTGCTCAAGGGTACGTCACAATTAACGTTTTTGAAGATGGTAAGTTCATTTAAATCGTTAAAAACTATATACAGCTCGAAACTAATTTCGACATTCATTTTTGTCTAAATTAGGAAAATATATGGTCATGGTTTAAAATCTAATATATAATATTCTCGTGTCATAATGTTCGTTCCCATACTCCTCCGAAACGGCTCGAACGATTCTTATAAAATTTTAAATGCATAGTCAGTAGGTCTGTCCAGGCGGTCCCTAAATGTTAAGTGTGGGTGCACCCTTACGTTGTTTTTTATATTATAGACAATTTTTTTTTGTTTCCATTTTTTTTTGCGATACAGCATATAAAAATTTTCATTCCCACATTTGTTATATTTATGTGGCAAAACGACGTTTGCTTGATCACCTATTTATTCATCAAATGTCAATCGTGTAATGTAATATTCTGTTCTAAATTTTATGATATATTTAAAAATCGTAATAAACCACGCTGTTTAGTGTAGTATTGTATAATATTAATTATTCTATTATAGTAGAGTGATTATACTTTTAGGCCAGAATGTCTTAACTACGAAAGTAGGCCACTGTGAGTACCATAAATGTGAAGATTTTTGCAAGCAGCTAGGTTATCCAGGTGGAACCTGTATTGAAGATCACTGCAAATGTGACGTTAAACGACCTGAAGGTAATGGTTTTAGAATCTTTATA
Organism: Hebomoia glaucippe; assembly: GCA_025727935.1. Classification (NCBI taxonomy): domain Eukaryota; kingdom Metazoa; phylum Arthropoda; class Insecta; order Lepidoptera; family Pieridae; genus Hebomoia; species Hebomoia glaucippe. Next base: position 9,871,698 of record JAOSYY010000013.1, on the reverse strand, counting down.
AATTACTTTAATTTGTATAGCAACCTATGTATGCCTAATTCTGAATACCTTGTCCATAGATATTGAAAAATACCAGCACAGTCAATTAAATGATTGTAACCCTTCTACTTGTGAGCAGCTGTGTCGCCGAATGGGCTTCTTTGGTGGCGATTGCATAAATAATAGATGTCAATGTAACAAATTTCTTACTTTGAACGGTATGACTACTCGTCAAAATGTATCTGTGGTAGGCGAGATATATTACAATTAAAGCGATCCAAATCAATCACATACAGTGTTAGATAGGAATGGCTTATTGGTGCTTTATTTATTGTAATTGTTTTTTCCCATATTGAGTTCCAATCAGACTCTACGGGTACATACATACATACGTACATATGACGATGACTTTCAGTTTTGTTAATTTTATAAGGAGATAAAGTGCAAAAAACTAAAAAATTACATAGAATATGAGTGATGATAATTTTTTTAAAAGAAGTTATTAAAATATTCCTAATATAATTTATTAAGAAACTCTCAAATGTATTAAAGCAATATTTAGAACTCCTTCAAACCCGTACAGTACCATTTTTTCACATTTATATGTATACTAATTTAATTCAATCTTTGTTTTAATTAAAAGTCACGAACTATTTGTTTACCACAAACAAAGTGAAGCGCGTTGCTTTACGCGACAGCAATTACAATGAATGTAATCAACTCTAACGAAACCTGCGTTTCCCTATATATGTTTGTGTTAAAGTCGAGGGCTTCAATAAACGTGACTCCGGAGACTGGAAAATCTGTAGCACTGAATATTTTCCAAAATTACCCATTAGGATATACATTTAAATATTAGACATTTTTATAGTCACTATATTTTTTATTTACTTCACAGATTTAAATGAAATCGATATGATTCTACATAGTTGCAAAATGCAGTATTGTGAAGAAAGATGTAGACGTCTTGGTTTACTAGGCGGAGTTTGTGTGGGAGATAAATGCAAATGCCATAACATCCAGCTTTTTAAAACAATTGAAGGTATTTTTATTGTCTTTTTATAATTTAATGAGATTATGTAAAAGAAAGGCGTATCATAAAAAATAACCTATAGCATATTGTTCTAATTAATAAACCAACTTAAATCCAGGGTTGTAAATAAAATCTTACAGAATATTATAAGTAAACACTTTCTATACGCTAAATTTCTATAGATCCTAACTAGATTGGTATATATATATATATCTTGTTATTCAATTCAATGTCATTTGTTGAGGCTTTTCCAGTGAGAAAAAAGCTTGTGTCCCTTCAGATCGCAAACAGTCCCATAACAAAGATTAATTGAAAATTATTTTTAAGAATCTACGACATGGAGCTCTTATTAGCTGAAAAATTAGTCATTAAAATACTTGTAATACATTAAATATCTCAACAAAACCAGATGCTGATGACATAGACCTTGAAGCCACTCCGTTAGGTGATTGTAACCTACGAGCATGTGAGCAACTATGTAGACGACTTGGTTTTCCTGGAGGCGCTTGTGTAGGAGGCAAATGCAAATGTGATAATTTTCGAAGCTTGGCAAGCAGTGAAGGTATTTCTCTCAATAATTTGTGTTCATTTAATTTACGTATTAGATATTAATAACATTAAAATGATTTCCTAAACAGATACAACTGACTCAGAAGTTGGCGTCAGTCCGTTAGGTGATTGTAACCTACGAGCATGTGAGCAATTATGTAGACGACTTGGTTTTCCGGGAGGTGCTTGTGTAGGAGGCAAATGCAAATGTGATAATTTCCGAAGCTTGGCAAGCAGTGAAGGTATTT
>JAOSYY010000013.1:9849029-9869789 GCA_025727935.1 Hebomoia glaucippe | reverse complement strand
GCTTGTGTAGGAGGCAAATGCAAATGTGATAATTTCCGAAGCTTGGCAAGCAGTGAAGGTATTTTTCTGAATAATTAAATTGTGATGAAACAATATTATTACTGCATATTGTTTACGATTAAAATGATTTCCTAAACAGATACAATTGACTCAGAAGTTGGCGTTAGTCCGTTAGGTGATTGTAACCTACGAGCATGTGAGCAATTATGTAGACGACTTGGTTTTCCGGGAGGAGCTTGTGTAGGTGGCAAATGCAAATGTGATAATTTCCGAAGCGTAATGCCCGATAAAGGTATTTATATCCTTAATACTATATGCTAAAATAATTTCATTGTTTTATATTATTTTCTGCTCAAATTACTTTTCAAATAGATGCAAGCGGCTCAGAAGATGAAGATAATACACATTATGACGTTACATTGGTATAATCAACGTGGACGGAAGAATTACATATGTAGCCCTTGACATTTTCAGGGAAGCGTTTTTGTAAATGGTAGATGAAACTAAATTGTAAACACTTTTATATAAATAGCTTAATCTAATGGAAATTAGTTTGTGTTTTATTGTTATTATTCTTTTTATGATAGATATCCATTTAGATCCTAAACTTTTGAAAAATTCCTTGTTGTACATTTTCGAAATAAATATAAGGCACACTTGCAATAAACTCGGTTGAAAAGGTTTTCTTTAGCTATTTACTCAGCGTTCAATAAATTAGACAATTGAAAATGGTATCAGTAATTAAAGATGAGGTGGTGAAGCCGCTACTGACATGGAATTGCACTCCGGTTGCTTCAATATGCGTCGTTCCTAGTAACGCCTCGATACCAACCCCTTTCTTCGTACTTAAATAATCGCTTTATTTATTTAAAAAGATATTTTCTCGTATTTAAAATTGTGTTTTAGACTTATTTTTAAGTTAGATACAAATAGAGCCTTCATCAAAGGGAAGTATTAACTTAGTAAACTTGGTAAACGAACCTTTACAAGTATTTCATAATTTAACATGCATAATATATGTTAAATATAGAAGATTAATAACTAATTTAAAATCAATTTAATGAGTCGCACTATTGATAAAATCCGTTTATATTACGAAAATAGTAAAGTAAATAATAATGTTCAATTGTTCAGTCATGCATCCACTACCTACATGATATAATTAATTATCAGTTACGCGGCGTAGATGTACTTTTTTTAGTTCTACATATTTTTTAAAATATTTCAGAAGTACCAATTCATTTTTATTACCAAATAATATTCGAATATTAAATAAAATAAGAAAAGTATTACAAATACTCATAGTAGATCATCAAATTATGTATCCCGTCTTTTGGATAAATTGTTCTTCGTAAGTCTGCTGACTCTCACAATGTTGTATCTTATCTCAAAGAAAGCTTAGTATAAAAGCTTTGTAATTCCTCCTTTACTTTGACAATGCGAATAGCTCGAAATGCTCTTACCTAGAGAGCCTTCACATTCAGTGTGACGTTAACGAGGGGAGGGCATTGTGCAATTGATCACGTAGTCTTCCCTCCGATCAATGTTGCAATTGTCACGATTAGGTCAATGTAATACTGAGAAGAAAATCTCGAAGCTCTGTTAGCTAACAGGCTCTTACCCTTGTATGCAAGTTAAACTTTTCTATACTGTCGATTTTAGATAACATACATTCCTGTTCTAACAACATGCGAATTTTACTTGAAAGCAGATGTATTCTGTCAGGTACGTTTAATGTTGTTATACATTTTTTTTAACGCGTTAAATTTATCCATTTACAGTTATAAGCTAAACGGTTACTGAAAACAGAAAATCAGCAATTAGCGTATATAAACTATAAAATTTCTAAATCATAAAGCCGATTGTGTCAGTATTTTAAAATAACTTTACGGAAACTTTTCAAACTTGAAGTTTATAGGCGGCCACTAAATTATGTTTAACTTATGTCTTCTGTGGAAGTTTATTTCTTACGTAAAGTAATCCAAAAGTATTATAGTTATTCAAAGAATTTAAGACTTCGAAGTGTATATAAATATTCTTGAAACAGTTGCTAAGTTAAATCTCACTTTGCTTCGCTCTACGCGTAATATAATATTAAATATTTTAAGCAAACTCTGATGTTCTGATGTACTTCATAAATGATAGGTTTTCTGCTTAGTGAGAACAACAATACATTTGTACACCAAAACCTCGTCCTGTCCAATCGCAACTCAGCAATTCACTTGCTTGACTCTGAAGGTTCTATATCTAAGTACTATATACTGTATAACTAAGAACTAATTTAAACTTTTAAACAAAGAAATTGCATCAAAATAGATCTTTTGACCGATTTTAATATTTAGGAGCTAGGAGGACAACAGCCAATCTGATACGTCAAATATATTCTTCTTCGTTTTGAATTAATAATTAAAAAATAATTGGTAAACCAATTTTCTTGTATAATGGTCGCGTATTTCTAGTATTTACCAATATGTCCTTTATCCCCGGTGTGACTAATAGTTATGGTAATGATAACCACGTCTCAAATCTTAAAGAGTGTTTACATTTTTTAAGAAAGAATAGAAAACACTGCAATGCATGTTAGTTAAATGTTTAGCTTGATATATGTTTAATTTTGTCCTCAAAACGGATTTATAAGTTAAAAACTATTAACTCTCCATTACCAAAAAAAGGACCTCAATATTGTTAGAATTTTATCGTTCTTGAATAATAATAACAGAATTATGAAGTCCTTTTGATCATTTTCCAATTTTTCATTGTACAAAGAGAATTGACAATTTCGTTGACTAAGTAATTAAAGACAGAATTTATTCATATTTCATGAAAAAGGAAAAACTTTGTGATAACTCATCATTTAAGAAAATTCATTTTGTGAGAAAGAGGAATCGTGATATATTTTCGTTGATTATGAACACTTAAGTAAACAATACTTAATCCATAGCTACATTAAAACTCTAAAAATTAATTGACTATTACTTTTTATATTATTTATTATTTTACTAATTTTATAAAATGATTACTAAATATTTTTTAAGATCTATTCTAAATAAATTCCAACATCCAATGGATAACCAATTAACCGTCGCTCTGACTCTAAACTAAATTTTTTAAATTTAAATTGGCCAAACATAAAAAAATACATAGAACATTTCCCGACTAATTTCTAACTACATTTTACAGACATAGTAACATTGTTCTTAAAGTTATTATAAATGTGCAGTTTAGTCTATCGTAAATCTGTAATTTATCTAAAATATAAAGTAATTAATGACTACGAGTAAGAATAATTATTGTAAGTCGTACTCTAAGTGTGGTCGAGAGCGCGTGATGAATCGCTTTGACGTGACGTCACAACCACTAAGGCTCTCTTGATTGCACTTCAGACTGTCTTTGAATTGTTGACAATACTTCTAGATATTTCAATTACAAAATGAATACATATTTGTGATTCAAATATATCTTTTATATAATTCAAATACTCTTGGGAAATCAACTTCCATTTCTACAAAAAGCGGCTAATCAAAATACTTCACTGCTTTCCTTTGATTAAACAATAGTTCTATTATAATATGTAAGAATTCTAGAGCGTATAAAAGATAATCTGCTGATTATTGAAAAGCTTTGTCTTGAAAGGTTTTTAAATAACCTCCTTATACTATTTCTTTTAAGATTTACAATAAAAAATTATAGTTAAATGAGTTTTTACTAGTAGGTATTGTTTTTGACGTGGCGGAAATGCCTTCGCATACTGCTAGCCGGTTATGTGAGGCTCGCCCTGTTGCTACATAGGCTGTCAGTGTACTAGGAGGAAATACCCACTAAAACCTCACCAGCTTTCCGATGAGATCGCGGTTGGAAAATTACCTTGGCAAACCTTTTACTTATAGAACGAGACATTGACAAAAGCGAAGAGCAAAACAAATAATTACGCACTTTAACGACGATATTTATAAATAATAAATACACATTTGACATTTAATACTAATTACATAATTAATAATTTAAATATTTCGATCACGTCGCAACTAAAAGCCATTTTAAAATTGCATCACGTATTTAAAATTAATTATGCTTAAAATGATTACAGTTAACTCTGTATATCGAATCTCTTCTTTATCATTAAATTTAGTTGATAAATTAAAAGTCACATCATTACTGTAATTAATTTTTCGTTGTAAATATATGCAACTCATTAATAGAAATATCAAGAACAAATGTAAGTATTTACGAATTTCACGATCAGTCTTACAATAAAATTATCGCAGGTGACAATGCGGGGCACAGCTAGTCTATATACATAAACAACATAGAAGTCTGTTTATAACATCAAACTTGCTTACATCGTTTACTATGTGTTTAAAATTATAAACGATACTTATAACTGGAACATTTTTATTTAATTTTTATCTGTCTGGATTTCTCTGTTTTTTCTGGTAATCTTCAAAACGGCTGAACTGATTTTGATCGAACTTTCTGTGGCAGATATTTAATATTATAAGGAGTACCGTCGGCCACTTTCATCTCATAAGCACAGTCTTTATAATGTATACATAAAATTAATGCGAACATATGTATACGCGATGCACATAGTACTACATAGTTATATTATATTGCTTTATCGTATAGATGCCTATTAAACAATAATTACTATAACAATAGTATTCAATTAGGGTGCTAACCTTATTCCTTAGGAAGTATAGCTGCAAATGCAATAGTAACGGCTGATTGGATTAATTCGTCAAAACGAGGGTTGTCAGCCGAAAACGATTCATTCGGCAATTTATAACTCTCTTGATTTCGTTAAATCCGTACTTAGACTTGTTATTAATACTGTTTGATTTATTTCGACAAGTTCTATTAGTCTTGGAGTGAAAATAACTTTTCCAGCTAAGATAATGTCTGTTTTATTCTACTTCTTTCTCTGGCTCCTCAATTGCCATTCGTCACAATTATCTTTTTTCGATTTTAGGGAGAATTACCAAGATCTATTTTAGTTTATGATAATTTATCATATTGTAGAAGATATCCTTTTTTATAATAAATCTAGCATCGAATATGGATATAAAAGCTTTGAAATCCAATTACCCAAAGCGTATGTACAAGTCAGACACTGTGTCACATACAAGTTAGTAAACTGCACTCATCTAAAAATACAAAACTACTTTTACAAAAAATAATGTTATATATACTATCAATATTCCCAAAAAAATGGTTTTGAATGAACTATCCTCCTTAAGATTTACCAACCCTATGGTCTTCCTTAAAACTTATGAATCCTTTATTTATACAAATTGCTAGCTTGGATAAAAATGACGCCGTTTTACACGCTGATAACAAACGCTATCACCAAGAAAAATTGCGCCAATATCACAGGAAACATTACCTGAGGAAGAGGATATTCAAACGAATCGGGCAAAGTGTGACATAATTGTGTCAAATAATGTGAAATAGGTTTTGAATTCATTGCGTTAGGGTCGATATTTGTCTGCTCTTTATTGATCTATGTGTAGTTAACGCGTATCACGCTTCGGATTGCTTCAGCCACGTGGAAAGCTTGATCGATTACGTTTTGTCGCTAGCTACGTTAGCACCTACGGCCATGAAAAAAATTGTAATATATAATTTCACAATTATCGTACATCACATCAAAACCCTGTACCAAACAGGTAATATAAGGCTAGCATCTAAAACTAATGAATCGTGTTATCATTACAAATATTTAAGTTTTGTCTTTGAGAATTTTCATAAAAGAAAAAATAAAAACTATAGTACGGTAGGTATGACAATTGATTTATAGACCTAAGTCGCTAAAAGAAATTGTAGAAATAATGCTGTTATTTGACAGACGAATAAACGGTTAACTGATAATTGGTTTAAATAAAAGATCAAGTAATATCGATTCGAAATAAAAACCAAAATATTTCCAATCTCGTACTATATACAAAATATAATTGTATGGTAGCAAGGAATTCTATGAATCAGACCTATAAACATAACTCGCAAATGACACGCGATTTTTTATACGGTCGCCGCATCTCATGGCCCTCGGATTATTGTTGCAAACATATTTTCTTCGCTTGTCACGGCGCCCTCTATCTTTGGACACAGGAATTATTTCTGACGAATTGCTTGTGCGTCACTAGTGACGGCTGATGTATCAAAACATTTAAATTTTTATCGATTCTGATACAGGTATAGGTCTGTCAAACACAATTTGTATTCATATTATTCTACAGCATTGCAATTGAATTTTTCATCTCATAGAATGTTTTAGTTACAAGTTGGAATTTAACTAGACATGGTTTCTAGAAAAAAAATTATCACAGATACTTTTACATTGGAGTAGAAATATTGTTTTCTATTCGCGACAAATATAATATAAAGATATCTTAATTCTTCATGATAAACTCGTAATATTTTAAAGAAAAGAAAAAGGGGAAACACGAATATTTTTTTCATTTATTTTATTTAATTATAATATTAATGTAATCAACAGTATTTTTCTAGATATTTAAAAATTCTTAGCTTGCGTAACTGCTCCTAAGCTTAGAAAGTTTCAGAACATATACCTTACAGATTCCTTTTCTAAAAAGCCGGATGAGAGGTCCACGCAACTTGTTCACTCTCTAGTCATTGATAGAGCTCGTTTATTGAGACACCGACGATTTCCATTAATTACGTATAACAATTTATTTTCGCAGTTTTTGTAAGCTACGTTTTCCTTTCTCGGTCCGTTGTACCGAGCTTTTTTAAAGGCTTTTCTCCAATGATGAAAGGAATCTTACTTTCGAAGGAAGTTCTGCAAATTAAACTCATAGACCTACATAGCGAGGTTATCTTAACATCTATAACATGTTACCGTGATACATTTTACATTTACGAATCTCAAAATAAATGAAAAATGTTAACTATTTTTCAAACTCGACGAATCTACATAATGATTAACCTACGCTCGTATACGAATATCATGCTATGGAATTTCTTCACTTCGAACCAAATAATGAAGCTGTATTACCAATTTTTTTAGGATTCACTACAGCCGAGCTTTTACTTACGAAATATCTAAGTACGTTAGATTTGCTACGATGAAAACTGAGATTATATTCAATCTAATAAATATATACTTATATTTGTTGCAACTACAATGTTATTTATTCAAATAAAATGCAGTCCTCTGTTTCCTGTTAAAATACTGTTTATGTTTTTGAGCATTATCCTACTGAATAAACAATGTTAAGCTCAATTTATAATATGCTCCCGTAAATGCGAAAATTTGCATTTTTAAATGTAACAACTTTATTTACTGTATGTCTTCAAGAAAGATGATCTCAACCCTTAAATGCAATTTATTTTATGAATTAGATTTCTGAAATTTTTATTATTTTAACTTGAACCATAGTTAATTTTGTTTTTATATAGTAACCATTTTGAATATATGAAGTACACAAGAAGTTTGTGGTTACCATTAATTTAGGTATAAATATTTCTTTTTGCATTCATTGTTGTAAAGATCGACTGCAATCGTGTACCTTTGAAAAAAATAACTTTATTGATAAATACTATTAAATAAAATAAAGACAATCATATCAAACTGATATAAGAAAGTAGTATAAAATTTTAGAGTAACATTACTTAAGTACAACTGAAATCATATAACTCAGTGCCCCAACAAAGGACTGCTTGCGATAAACAAGCTCTACACTGGAGCTGCAGCGGCTGTTGACGAACTTAAATTGTGTTTCCCAACTGAGATGTTTGCTTTCCAAATGAAATACGAATTGGTATAGAAAACAATATCGTTCATTCAATAACCACGTCTTATTTAGTATATAAATTGTGTCATGTTTGTATCAACTATCAATTTAATAATTTACTTAAAATATAAAAAGTAATATAATATAATTAAACAAGAAACATACTACACAATAACACATACTACGCTATCAAATATATTTCTATACATTTTCAATACTTTAGGGATGATGTCTGTAGTAGTTACAGAATTTGTTATTAACTTAACGTAAATACCAAAGGGAAATTGCGTAAATTTGTCAGGAACGTTTTTATTATTATTATCAAGGCACAAATGAAAAATATGTCAATGTCGCAAGCATATTCATACAATACAATCATGTCTTCGAAGGATTCGATAACCTAACAATTCGCGACCTTTACAGAAATAATATTATGCTTGAAAAACAACATTTTACGCTCCCATTCCAGAATTCTTCATAATGTTATGTGAATCGTGAAATTAAATTATTTACTCCCTCACATCAAAATTCTGACGACAGCTCTCGTTTTGTTTATTTTTACGAGATTACATCTTTCATAATGCAAATAGCCTCATTTTCCACGGACGGCTATTACGTGAATGTTGCAAAAATAGTCGTAAACGTTAAGATGTATTTGTGGTGTTTAATATGGTTTATTTACACCGTGTAATTTAGCTCAAACTCATGATAACGAGTTTCTGGAATGAAGTATCTTATTTAGATACATTTGTTTGTTTTATTATAAAATGTTAACATTCTTTCCCGCAGGATTTCCTTTATGAACATATAATATTTCAAAAAAGTATTTTTCTTTTCACTATACTTACTAAAAATATGTGAATAGAATCATTAAAGTCAATTCAACCAATGAAGATAAGAATATTGTAAAAAAACGAAGCATTTTATAACAATGAACTTAATGTACTTATACTATTTGAACAAATTTTCATAACAACAGAGTATTGTGACAAAATATCTAAGAAAACTAACAGAAAATACGACAAAGTCACACATAGTATATAAAATGAACAATGTTTACCTCGAGACCTAAATCCTAAGTAAACTATTAAAGCTAGTCGCTCAAAGAACGTTAAGTTGAAACTATAGCAGACGACAGCTTGCTACTAACCGTCCTTTGGCTCAGCAAGCTGATAAATTAACTTTCACCCACTCCACCCCCGCCTCTTATCCACACAGATATTGTTTTCTTCACCAGCACTTAGAAAAATTACTTTGTTCCCATTAAATGAAAAGAAGATTCAATATTGTCTGTAACCGCTTGGTTGCACGTTTCGCGTTTTTACTGCAGTTTTAATAACTCTCAATGCTTTATTTCTATATTTTAATTTGAAAAACTACTTCATAATTACTGTGTAACGTATTTTATGTATCTACTGAGTTTTTTGTGTCGTTTGAAGCTGCAAATTATTTTTCAAAAATATCTTTAACTACAATTGGTTCTATGTATGTACTACTAAAGTAAACAACTTGAGATGTTCGACATTAGTTCTGTATTGTCGTCTTATTTCCATAACGACGTTTGCTTGGCTTATATTGTATACAAATGTGTTTTGTAAATTTTACTTAATTGCAACGCTTAATGATATTTCAAAACCGAACATATAATAATATAAAAAACATTTTATATTATTATATGTTCGGTTTTGAAATATCATTAAGCATTGTAACTAAGTCAAATTTACAAAATACATTTGTATATGAAGGAGACTAACTGTATGCTACTTGACAAGAACCACTAATCGGGTCGCAAAGGTCATCGGATTGAGTGTCATTTCAATAAATATTTATTAGATAGAGTTTATGACTGCTCCTCCTAAGACGATGGAGTAAATAATTGTACGAATATTCAACCGTCTCGCCGCATAAAACGCGCAAACACCATTTTTAATCACGGCGTAATATTTCTGTATGAAAGAATTTCAAAGTAATTTAACGGTCCTTCATTTACGTGAAAACATTTACAACTGTTATCTAAGATATCGATATATTATTGATCTACTAGCAGAAGAAACCCTTGCGCTAAAACATGATTGTAGTTAATTTTTCATTTATTCAAATAACTTTACACCTGGTAAATATTCAAGTATTAAGTAGTTAAGAGGTGTTTTAAAAAAAATGTAATAAAAATTGGGTCTGAATCAAATATCACTCTTCTTAGATGGAAAGGTCAATGAGTATAGATATACTCGTATTTGTGCTTTGACTTACGTTTATAAACTTCGACATAGGTTCGCAGCATATCATTAAACTATTAGTAATGTAACGAAATGAATATAATCTCACCTACCATACCTCAATTAGTCTGTCGATGACGTAAATAAAAAAGAAACTACGCTTATTGCTCGGAGTAATACTTATTTTCTTAACACATCTATAATAAAGGAAAAGAAGATTATTATGATTCTATTTTGAGTCAACATATCCTTTAATCTAGGTTCTTCAAAATTGTTAAACGCGTACCTTCGTGTATTAAAATCTCAATTCTATAGACCATGCCGAAGGTATGCTTACAATGGAGACAAATTGCACTACACATTTACTGCTGTGTATCGCTTTAACCTTCAGATGAGTCGGGTGTCGGGGTCTGGTAACCTGAAATCCAAACGTGACAAACGTGTGAATCATGTTCTGAGAAAGCGTTTTTCCTTTTTTAGAAAATCGCGTTGTATTATAGGTATATCTCCTATAGGTCCACTAAATATTGTAATTGTACCCCCTATTAAAAAAATAATTTATTAATATCATATCAGATCAAATCTAATATACTAAATTAAAATATCTATTTACACGTAAAAATTATATGTGTAAATATATACAAAATTATGTTGTGATATGACAATTAGAAATATATCAGTGATTTACTTAACAATAGTAAAATTACTACTGCTAAATAACCCATGTCCAATCCATTAAAGTGTATTTTATTTAATAAAATTGTATTTAATATAAAGTCAGGTTTCGATTATTATAGTTGCTTCATGGAGTCCAGGATTTGTAATAAATATACCAAAATAACATTTCTAAAAAACACTTACCTACTTAATAATACGTCGTCTTAAATATAACAGTATTTGTATTTGTTATTGTGCATGCTTTCTTATCTCTACAAAGAAATGAGTTACTTATATACGCCGAATACCTAACGGATTGAGTGTACCTGTGTCGTTGTAATAACAATTTTTTACTCTTCATTGCCTGTTCACTATACGCAAAATTTCCACGAGATAAATAACTTGGTAGTGCATTAAAATATTGTGATGATATCGATTAAACGTTTGTTAATAACGTCAGGTTAGAGATCAAAAGGCAATGTATCTGAACCCAGAGGGGTATAAATAACCCAATTTATGTAATCATGTGCTGTTATTTTAAAGATTGCAATTGAAACATGAAGACGTTTATTTTTGTTGCTATTTTATTTGCGGTCGCTTATGGAGCTTCCATACAGCCTGAGGAGGAGCAAAGTTAGTATTATTAGCTATTTAATTAAATTGTAATAAATTTATCAATAATGTTTTATAATTTGATTACTTTGTTAATCACAAGGAAAGTTGTTAAAGCGCCTTAATAATTTTAAAGCTTTTTTTTTAAATTACAGCCATATTTGATGTTATGTAAGTGTTTAAAAGACAAGTATGCTAGCAATTATTTAAACGTCTTGGTTTCCTATTAGGCCCTTGTGTGGGCGATAGTGATAATTTCCGAAGAAGGTATTTCCTTCGAAATTTACATAATAAAAATTTTTGCTGAAATATATTTTCCATAAATAACTAGCATGTGCCGGTGTTGGGTAGCTTCAAACTTACGATAGCATTCCATAGAATACAGATTACCATTTACATTAACGATGTAAGACATTATATCATACATAAACGATGTTTGATCTAATTTCTCATGAGGTCTGTAAATAACCTAAGTTTTTGATAATTAATGCTTAATTGGAACTATCTAATCAAGTTTAGATTTAACTAAAATCAATAGTGAATATCGCAGTTGTAATTACCGTGAGTGCGACAGACGATGCCGTCGCCTGAAATTTCCCGGAGGGGCTTGCGTAAATAACCGATGCAAATGCGACAATTTCCGACAACTGTTGAGCAATGAAGATATATATAATTATCTCGTGGACCGTGTGATATTAAGTATAAACAGTTAACAAAAACAAAATAAACAGGTATCGTTTTCCGAAAAATAATCGTGAAAATACTTTTTTTTTCTAATAAATTTTAACTAACAAGGTGAAAGGTCTATTGGTATTCAATAACACCAAAGCGATTTATTTATTGATTCTGCACTGTCGATTTATTTAGCTATCTTTAAGTACTCAACTGTTGATAACTCCTATAAAAGATATTTGTCTTTTAAAATATTTGTATTGTAAATTCGAAATCTGTCCAGTCATAAAACCTAACAGATAATACAGCGTGCAGCACACACGTCAGGTGACAGTTCACTGGAAAAAGACGTCAAGTGTAATTCAACGGTGTGTAAAACAACATGCAAATAGCGTGGCCTCGCCTGCCAATGGTATTTATATCGCGAAAGAATGCTACTGTGAGATGGTAGGAGTTGGTTGAAGCTTTTTATTTAATTAACTTAGCTGCAGATATAGGTGATCTCTAACTATTTTAATTCAACTTGGTTTCCAGATTATATGTCCCCAAAAATATGTGATGAGTTTTAAATAATTTTTTAACTCAAATCATGCTAAGTAATTTCAAAACACACTAAAAACTTAATGTATATCAAATAAACTATTAAATAGACGAATAGGACATACATAAATAATATTTTAATGAACAATCACGTAATATAACGATAGCTTCTTAGATGTATCACAAATTATAACCCAATTTCTTACTAATCACGGCAATATCATTACCACATTCATTAATTACGTTTGACACACCGCGCTGCGGTCTCCGAGTTACGATATTCCATAATATTAACTAACTTAATATGTTACAGAGCAATTATTATAACACAGAAGATACTTAATGTAGAAGACGTGTAAATAAGGTGATCTTTACCCATCAGTACTTTTATACACATATACAATTTAATAATATAGGAAGTTATCTTTAAGATCGCAAAGAAATTTGGATGAAAAAGACAGTTTATTTAAAGAGTCGGCTGGTTATTTATGAACTAAGACCTTGATATTGATTATTACTGGAATAGAAGGGTATAAGTAGACAGACAGAAGCAATTCCTGAGCATTAAATTAAATTCCTTGCGAGACATGAAACACCATCCATAAAATGAAGGATCGTGAGTTTCAGCTTCAGTTTATGTACTTCTTAAATATTGAAGAAAACAAAAGATCTAACTTAATTACAAATGTCGTGTGTTTTATTATCTATCCTCAAGGACAAGTACACCTCACGGTCGATATTATAAAAACGCTTCAAGGCAAATGTAGGGAAAAACGATTGCAAGTTTACCTTATAGAATATACTTATAATGGAACAGAAATACGTGAAATTCTGTCCCGAAAACAATCTAAGTATACGTGTAAGTTTTCAACCCATAAATTTGTATAATTATATCGTATCTGATATTTCATGATATCGGAAAGGGACCAAGACGTGTCTATAAAGCAGATCATAATTAATAAAGTTACTATTCTAGGTGCATTGAATGAAGGCCCTTCGCTGCGATCTTGTGACCCCACTGCGTGCAGTGATTCATGTCAAAATATGAACCGTCTCGGGGGAATGTGCTTCTTCGGCACCTGCATATGCTATTAATACACCATAGTGCCTTTCCGTAATATATTACTACAAGTTCTAATAACAAAGGATTACTTTTACGTATATTAAATTTCTTCTTAAAATTTCTAATGTTTGTATTTAGAAGCCGAAATCGAAACGCTTAAACCTCCTTTAGTATGTTTATATTTCCTAATTTTTGTAAGCACTTTAATCTTGTTTGATAATTTCGAAACAATAAATGAGTGGAACAAATAGTAAGGTTTTGTTGAGGATATAAACTTTTGTTGACACATGACTAAATGTTGAAGAAAGCGCATTTTATCTTCAGTATAATAATTTCCAGACCGTTTAGTTATTACTAAACGATAGGATATTTCCTAACCTATAAAATCAAGGATAGAAAGTCAACAGCTGCTGTTATATAAAACGAAAGACTATTTAAACCAAAAAGTGTATAAAATGTTCAAATAGCTATGGGAACAGATTCCCAGCTCAATATTAACAAACGTCCAGTGAAAATGACCCGGCCGAGCTGTAATTTTCTATTTACGATCCATAAAAGCATTCATTTCTGCACTCGCCATTGGAAGACCGTTTTCGACGCCTTTAAATAATGTATTGCTGAGAAATAAAATATCCTAAATGATTTCCACCCCTTTCATTTACAGGTCTTTTAAATCATATTTTGCACTCTTTAACGATACTCTCTTGTGCATATAGCTTTAATACAACCCATAAAAATGTTAAGTAATATGAAATATTATACTCAATATGCAAGATGTTTAATTAATAGCTTATGCTTACAGTTTTTTATTAGACAGTTAAGTATGAATCGTAATAAAGTAAGACAGCCAAAGTTATTTTCGCGTCGTAAGTAGTCGATATTACGACTGCGGAAGTGTTTGTTTCACTTTACCACTTAAGTTGAACTAATTCTAATAAATTATATATATTGGAGGATATTTGTATATTACTTGTATAGATAATTTCAAAAATATATTAACACATTCTATTAATCTCCCTCTTATATTATATTTAAAAATTTGCTAATTTACGAGTCCTTTTTACATATCAGAAGAATTTTAATTATGTTTTTGTAATTTCTCGATTCTTTTCAATTACATTGGTATACACTCAGCCCGTATGAAAACGATTATCAAAAAGTCACACCAACAAACCTACGTGACTCATATTAATTTAGCCAAGTTTTAATTAGAGACCCAAATTCAAACCTTCTTACAACTAACTTAATTAACTTCGAGACTCGCAGTCACGGGGTAACTGTGCGTACACGAATTATAATTATTATCTATGCCAACTTCTGACGTAAAACAAAATTAACTAATAAGCCCACCTATTGCAATCCAAGATATTTGCCTCAGGTCTTTGATTTAATTTATCGTAAGTCGCTTTATGTTCAAAACTTACCTATTATCTATTTCACCAGAGTAGTACTTAATATTTAGGTACACGAAAGTATATGCATACAAATTCGCTTTTTAAAAGAACCTTTTTTCTTTTTTTTCAATAGATCTGAAATAGTATCGTTAACTATTATTATACTAAGTTTAAAGTATTTCAAACGGTCTCAAAGTTATTATGGCTTCATTAAGTAATTAATAAGGTGGATACAGCAAATTCTTTATTAATAATCGGACTTTTAGCTAATCAAATATTTTATTTAAGATTTTCCTAAAAGAAGTAAATAATTCTCCCGCTGTTAGTGCAACATGAAGCGAATATAGTGCAAAATATTTAAAGATAGGGAGATATTACCGAAAATCTATTTAACTTGTCAATTTAGATACTTATGATATAAAAGCAATCTAAAATCTAAAAAATGAATTAGGTCGGTACACAAATCCAATTATATGAAACACACTTACAATTAAGTTAATCGACTAAAGGTACATTTCAATTTCAATACATTCATAGAGGGAAAAGTCGTGAAGTGCTGTTTGCGTTGCGATTTTAGATCTATGAATTTCCGAATACTCGAAATGAAAATTAGTAAGGCCGGCATCAGAACGCCCTAAAAATGTCAAATGATTTAATATCGCTAAAGCCTTAAGGTTGGCAACGCGTCTCCTAAATCTACTGATCTTGGAGGTGTCCATGGGGGTCAGGGATTGTTCAGTATATGATTAAGTGAACTGTTTACCCGTTTGCCTTCCTATCGCATTAAAAAATAGAAAAAAGTTACAATACGGGCTCTAACTCTCACCATTCAATTGTACAATTTAATAATGTACTTATCAATAGTCAATAAATTACTTTTGACAAGTTACCTAACTTAATTAACTGAATGAAAATCGTTTATTGAGTTTTGGCAGTTTGACACTTGGAAATCTGCCATTATCGCTTTTACTTCAATATTTTGATAAATTAATTAAAATTTCTATTGTTAATTCTATTGAAAATGATGGGAAATCTTACCTTAGACTTACCCAAAAAACGTTACGTTAATTAATGTAATGGACAATTGTAATATGCAAATTCTCGTATATAACGAAAAAGACAGTTGGTATTATCAAGTTAATGTTATAAAGTCATATAACAACAACAAACCTAAATATTGACATATTAATAAAGGATATGTATAGTATGCAACAATCAATTTTATCCAATTTTATAAAACTATTTTTTCTCAAGGGGGATCAATAATTTTTAACATACTCATAAGAGTGCTTGAGAATATTTTTCAGATCAGTGAACGAGAAAATGTGACGTCATTCTTGTAAGGATAAAGACTTTTCTTAATAGACTCTCAATTGATGTATTAGAACAAATCACGCTTCATATAATTTTTTTAAATACGTGTACTAACATGAGTATATTTTTTTTTACTATTTTCAAAAATAATACAATATTCTTGAAAATATTCTTAATAAATTGAATAATATAAAAAATAAACACATTTAATACTAGTTACACTTATAGGAAAAGAGGAAAAACTTAAAACTTTCCTCATTTCGTAAAAAAATCAATTGGAAACGTATTAATGTTATTTTAACTTACCGACGGCAGTATTATACCAAACACCTCGAAATTATAACGGATTTTAATTATATTTTCAGTGATTTATACTACACTGAAACTCCCAATGGGTCGAACACTTCAGCTAAATTAAATGCGGATCCTGTCTAAATTGATGTTACAAGGTAAACAAATAATATTAGGCACTTTGATTCGACGATGTAACGTCGCGTCGTCCAATTCAACAGTCGCAAAGGTAATAAACAAAGATATTGCTTTTTATGTTTACGAACTTTGTAATTAAAATTACATCTATTTTTAGGCAAATTTAACAAATCTTTATTAATCAAGCAGTTAACGCAAATCTTTGGGGATTTAGCATTAAAAACCGTTCCTTATCCGAATAATATTTTTATAAAAACAGTATTTTACGATTTACCATACCGTCTATAGACAGGTAAAACAAGTTTAAGATTATATTTGGATTTATTAATCTGCGATTATATTATCAAAGTTTAATTATAAATGTACATAAGTGATAAATAACTTATGTTTACATTAGTCTTATTTGGAATCTGCGTCGACTCGTGCCGCGTTAACGATGGAAGTAATTAATTTGCGGAACGCGCCATCGCGACGCGTCTCGCTCTTATATGAGTTACCTAAATTCTAGATTCCTTGTAATATGGTTACGAATAGGTTTGCTATTGAATTCATCGCCGTACTATAACTTGTCTTTTGATTCTATGGAACGCCTTCACTAGTACGCCACAAAACCGCATAAACTGGTGATCTGAGCTCCATTGCATTGTGAATGCAGTATGTCTGTCGCAAATCTTTTCTTTTTGACTGCCAAAATTTACAATATCTTGTACGGCTTTTTTAAGGCGGTATTCACAAGAAACCTTAAGCCATATAGTGTTGTTATACGGCTTAAATAGTAAAAATAAAGGCTTATCATCAAGAAAACTACTAGGATAGAAAAAATTTAATCTTACAAGACGTTTGTCGGTTCAGCTGTTGAAATCAACAGAAAGTTGAACACAATTTGGCAAAAGGTTTTATTCATAGACAGATGACATTAAAACTAAACATATATTTCAATTGGAAGGTTGAAATTATTTATGTAGCTGTAGTTTGAGTTATAGCGCATCGACATAATTACATGGTTCAATAATTACAAATTAAATAAAGCATGTACCGGGTGTCCCAGTAGATTTGAGTCGTTTACCCGAAGTATTCCAACGGAACCCTCAAAGATAGGCTTTAACAAAGGCAAACGCCATAGATCAGATGAGTCGACGAGTTTAGGTACAACGTCTCTAGAATAATCCCCAGGGTGGTCAGAAGTTGATACCGAAAGGCGTATAACCACATTTCACCGAGTTTCAGTACCCAAGTAATCCGTATTTACTGCTACGAATTTACTCGCTTCAGTTTATTTAGTCACCTCTCGGATCTCCGTAGCACGCGGAAATCTTGACGTTGTAACAAGGTTTTTTCTGAAAATCGCACATGACGTATACGATTCAGAATTGTAGCAGATTATTGTATTGTTAATGGCTATAAATTATAATACAGATACATTACAAATTAAATATTAAATAGAATTATCAATAAAGGTTCTTATTTAAAATGTATCTGTGACGAGGTATAATGTAGTTGAATTGAAAACAGCCGTTTCAAATATATCTTTTTTTTTGCAGACCCATCTATCAGCTTTTGCAATAAATTGCCCTTACAAAATCACTGAAGGTAATGAAAATTCTTGTATTACAATAATATATGGGTATCGTTAATATAGATTTGTATTAATGTAATGAATGAATCTGACTCATGCTCATATACGCAAATGTATATTTTTGTGAAATATTAGTACGATAAAATCGTTTGTGAAACTCTACATAAAAATGGTCCATATTACAGATATAATAATCTATCTAAGAAATAATTTCATTTAGTTAATAGACTACGAGTAGGCACACGAGATAGCAAGCTATGCCGAATATCTGGTATCAGTCGAACGATCGCAAATGGGTCCGCAATATCGAAATACCAACGCCACGGCATTTGCTCAATACGAGTGCTTGTGTTAATATCGCCCTTAATTACTGAACGTTTCCACCTGAAAACGTGACTATCACATAGTGGAGTACAATGTTTTTTTACATATGGTATTCCCCATAATAATCATAGTGATTCACAATTTTAGCTACAATGTAAATTTATACGATGCGGTCCACGGAATCTTGGTTGTCATAGAATACAAATAATTTATTGTTGTACTATTATGCTTACATATTTAGAAATCTTAGCTTTTTAACTGAAGCGGTAATATGTTCAAGATGAAATTTATTCCCTTTTAACACAGCAGTAAAGAAAACTTAGCCTATTTGCCTCTATTCCAACCCCCAACAACGGGCAACTCGGTTTTCTTTCTCCATTAACAGAGGCATATTTTTGGGCAAGACTATCTGCAGTCATATGTTTATGCTCTTTTAAAACGTCTCAGATATACGAGTATATAAATATATACGCTGGCAAACTGTTAAATTGTACGGTATAGCAAATTGGCTATAGTTTGCAGACTACAGCATAGTCTTTCATTTGAAAGTCTGAAACTAGCAAGGACTTCCATTCCTTATAAATCTTAATTAAAAAATAAAAATCATTTTTAAAATGTACGCTTTTATTTCAATATAAGAAAGTCTTAATGCTTAACAAACAAGGAAATGTTAAGATAATGTGACGAAAATTAGTTACATAAATCGAGAAAATGTTCTCAATAACATTATCGTTAAAATGAACCGAATTAATTACTATGCCCAACTGGAACAAACGATTGAGTATCCTACAAATAATTGTAATTACGTCTTAATCGTAAGCGCTAACAGCCGACCAAATCGCTTCAATACAAATCCTTTCTATTAATCCTCATCCTATACTAATTCTGGTTCCAACAAATATTCAGGCTCAATTTGTGAGCTTGTAATTGAGTAAAGGTTTAACGCCTAACGTAAGTGACGTCATTTACATAATGATCAAAATGTGTAAAGTTTAATTTCTAGATTTTTTGTATTAAATTAACTAGTCCACTTAACAATAGAAAAATGAAGACCACATGAAAAATGAAATGATTGGTGGCTGCTTTTCATTCCTTGTTGATTCCTGTATATATATGTTAAATACAATACCAGGTTCCGAACATCCTTCTCTTCTTTATTTTACTCTTTTCACTACTAGCTCTTATATGATATATTGCGGTGCTAATCTAAACATTTAAACAACCTCGTCTGTCGTCAGCCCAGGGTAGCATAAATTGCAACTTGTACCACTGTTTACGAAAATAGAGAAATCTTATCCAGTAAATAGTGATACACATTTATTAAAAGTGTTAATTTTTGTCACCTTGACGCTGTTATTAAGAAGTACATCAATAAACGTGACATACACCCAAGTCGCTCGTCAGAACCGCCTGAGTTGTGTCACTTTTAATTACTTCCAAACAGAATATTTAACTTGTTTGAAAGCGGCACAAATTTTCATCCCACATAAAGTTTATACGAAAAATACTTTTATTAACAATATAATAAAGTCAACGAGGTTAATTGAAGGCATTAAAATTGGGTTCTTTATTTAAGCTACGAAACTGTTGATAATTTGGTTTTTAAAAATCTACGGTAAATTGCCATTTCAGCTTGTAGAATAACAATTCTAAAGAATAGTAATTGATTGTAAAATTAACTATACGGTTGGTAATGTTATTAGTCGAGTTTTGATATACATATAGACATTAAATGTGTATCTTAAGTTCCAACCATGCGGCAAAGAAATAGGCAGTTTTCTATCTTTATTGACACATTCAAAGTTGAGTACTTTGTAGGTAAGTTTTATGTCAACACATTACGTTACAAAAATAGTTTTTTGATAAAAAATAGATATATATATAATTCATACCAATAAAGTTCCCCACTCAATAAGAATTGACCTTTTAAATTAGATAGAAAATATTTGGTTGACAAATTATTTTACCAAAATGTTTCACAACAAAATTAACCGCATTCCGAGATAAGGGAGCACTTTACAATTTAATCAAAGGAAAATCGATGTCTTTAATAAAAAGAAAAATGTTTTTATCATTCAAAGTATGAAGTATTTAGTATATATTAGTTATATCTTTTTAAATTTCAATGTTTAATCTAATATATAAAATTCTCGTGTCACAGTTTTCGTTGCCACACTCCTCCGAAACGGCTTGACCGATTTTGATGAAA